>WHYT01017390.1:143144-168438 GCA_009806455.1 Tetrax tetrax | reverse complement strand
CCGGTACGGCCTCGGCGGAGGTGTGGGGCCCGTGGCGCCGCACAGGCCCCTGTTTGCGCTCCGCCGGCCTCCTCGCCCCGCGAAGCCGGTCTCGGCCGGGTGGAAAGCTGGACTGCAAGGACGCGGAGGCCGTGTCTGCCGCTACTGCCCACGGGTTTCGCAGTCAGCTTCAGAAAAAAAAGTGGTTCTGTTGTTAAGGGAAAATACGGCCACAGATTTCACATACAGTCGGGTGTGCTGCTCAAGGCGGCGGTTTCTATGGGAAAAAACCACCCGTGCTTCCTCCTGTCTGTTGACCCGTGTCCGAGTGGCAGCTTAAAGAGATCATTTGTACGGTGCGGTGCTTCTGACACAGCCTCTGACCCTGGGCGCAATCTGGCAAATGGGATAACCCTCATTACAAAAGCCTGTGAAACACAGCTTCCCCTTGACCCCACGCTGTCCAGCGGAGACAAGAGTACTTGAAAATAGAAACCTGAAGAGAAAAATGCGAGCTGACGTAGTTTCTGTAGGAGCTTAAGGGAGTCACTGTCAAGTTTATCCTGGATGTTTGTGCTGTAAGGAAATTTATTGTTTTGTAGTTTACTTTTTAAATTTCAAGAGCATTATCTCCTCTAACTTTTCTTTGTGATTGACTTTGATGTCACCTTATAAAAAGCCCTTTAAAATGTGATACAGGACCTGTAGGTTTACAGACTGACTGATGATTTCAGTTGCCCAACTAGGGACCTCACAAAGGCATCAATATTTCAAGAAACCAAGTTCTTTGGTCTCCTGACTATGAGTATAGATTCTTAAAAACTTGGACCTCTATATCTGTATCTAGTGCTGTTATGAGGTGGCATCCTTCGACTATCAAAGCTGCAGTATTTATATATATATATAAACTATATACAGCTATAATTATTTATGTACTTATCATCTGCTGCAATGTCATCTGTACCATGTTCTGAATAAAGCTTAACGTCAGCTGTCTCTCTTCTGTATTCAGCAGAGGATAGCTAAGCAGTCCTAGTGCCCGCTGCACAATCTGCCTTGACTGCAAAATCCACGGGCTTCTGGCTTCCCAGCAACAGAAAAGCAGCAAGAAAATCCCTCAGAGCTCTCATTATATGGGTCTACGTGTAGAAGAAGGGGTTAGGTAAGCATGGTAGCACCTACGAGATTGTTCTGGTTTCCAGATGTGTGGTGTCCCATTCAACAGTTAGAATTAAATTCGACACTGTGAGTCTTTGGGGATAGCAATGCTGTCGTCTGTCACTGCAGGTTGTTCCCTGGTTCCCATTTGTCCTCAGTGAGACAAAGAAAAAAAAGTGCTCTGTGGAAAACAGTTCTCCTGGCACTGGGCAAAGAGCGTCTGTTCTCCTGAGCGGAAGCGATCCATACAGCAGTGTGCGCAAACTAGTGCAGCTAGGGACCTCTGAGAGCACTCAGAGCACAGGAGGCAAAAGAATTCAGAAACAGGAAGGGCAGGAACCTGTACTATGCAACATTTGTTTTTCACTGCCAGCAGTTAAGTTGGACTTTCCCCTTGCATTTTTTTTCCCTAAAGGATGAGTTAGGTTTTCTAAATTCCATCTCTCCTAAGAAGGTATTTCTGCTTCTGCAAGATTATATTTCTCACTCTTTTCTGTCTTACTGCTTCTGGTTTTGCTTGTCTATCATGTTCCTGACCTTTTTCTCCCCCGCCGCCCATTCTGCTTTATATTGTTCTCCTTTTCCTTCACAATTTGCACATATTTTTCTGTGATTATTTCTCTCCTGCTACTTCTCTTCCCTTTTTTTATGCATCCTTCTTTTCTGTGTGCTTCCATCTTTGGACTCTAAAAGCTTAACTGACTGTCTCATGTGACTGGAAAACAAACCAAACTACGGGGGACAGGGGGAGGTTGGCTGCTGGTGTGCTAGCATGCTGTCCTGCCCAGCGTTGTAACTGAACACACAGCAGCTGTGATTCTTGGGCGAGTTGAAAAGAAATATCCATTGTAATCTCCATGTATTAGATCTCAGATTGAGCTAGAAATACGGAGGAAACTGGTTCTGAACATTGTGCTTTTCTCACCAGCACCAACATGTGCTCTGCAGTGTCTGACATTACAAGTGAGAGAACTTACGTTTTCACCATGCTTTCTATCCTCCTAAGTGAAGAATTGTTCCCTGTGGTACGCTCCCAGCTAATTATCTGTTTGTACTCCCTCGGTTTGCTAGCAGATCAGAAGAGAACAGAAAACATCCCATGGCTGTGGTGAAGGGAAGTAGCCACCCTCTTGACCTTCAAGTAATTGGCAACAGCTATTGTTTTTCACGGCACTTTTCAAAGGCCGCCCTTCAAAATCAAGTGAGCTAATGTGGGAAAGGCGTGCATGGCTGCTGTCAGACCCTAAGTGCACCGAGAAGCTCCACAGGCTCTCCCCCTGCCATGGGCCTTTGGCTGCCTGCACTCGTGGCCAGCCCTGACATGGCCCAGCTGTCAGCATGGACCTTCGTGCTGGGAAAGAAGCTGTGGGAAACCTTATTGGGGATCTCTGTCCCTTGGCTCGGGAGCCGAATTTCAGCTCAGGCCCTTGTGCAAACTATGCTGTAGGTATGCCCATGCCTGGCTGTGTACCTCACTGATCCTCTGCTTCCCCAGCTGATACAACTTCTTGGCTTACCTTGAGCCTGCGTTGTCTCTATCGTCAGGTTTGGTGGTCCTTGGACGGTGGCTGACCCCTGTTGCTGCCACCAGTTGGCCTGGCTCTCCGTCTTCGGGTGCTGTGGGGCTGTGAGGTCCCTGCCTGCCTCACTGTCACCCTTATCCCAGCTTGCCTGCCCTTGCTGACAAGGACTGCACAAGTCCTCAGGGTGTGAGCGAAAAGCTGCTTCCTTCTTTCAGGGAAATGCGCTTTTTGGCACTCTTCCCTGGCAATACTCTTGCCAGGTATTGCCCTTGCATAAATAAAAATACTGTTAACATTGAAACATGACTGAGAAAGCTAATAAGCGTTCTGATTAGAAACAAAAAACAGAGAAGTCGAACCGTATTTTTTTTGGCACTGTTCGAATGATGTGCAATGCCTAATTCTCAAACTCATGCTCTATACTTTTATGAGTGATGTGACATCCCTTGCGGGGTTAGATTTTAGGATATTGTAGTCTCGTTTCCTCTGATTATCTTACTCACGAGTTTCTGTCTCATTTGGGACCCATGAGTTACAGAGACAGAAGGTATATGCTGCAACTTGAGCAGAGTCACGGGAGCGCCCCGATCAAACCGCTGGCGCAAAACCGGTTCTCATTCATAGGAAAGAGGTTTCTGTACCTAGTGATCCCAAGTGTGGTGGGTTAATCTTGGCTGGCCACGAGGTGCCCACCAAGCTGCTCTATCACTCCCCCTCCTCAGCCTCCTCCTCAGCCAGCAGTGCCAGCACTGCTCAGCAGTAGCCAAGACACTGGTGTGTTTTCAGCACCACTCTAGCTACAGATACAAAGCACAGCGCTACGAGGGCTACTATGGGGGAAGTTAACTAGATCCCAGCCAGACCCAATACACTATGTTTTCTGAAAAGAGCATACATTAAAAAAAAAAAAAAGGTTGGTTTGTTTATCCTGAAACTTTTGAGTATTCGAGTTTATTTGTAAACAGAAAAAGATTTTTGCTGAGCTTTTTGTGCTAGTGAAGAATCTCTCCTCTTAAATGCAGAAAAAAAAGTGAGTTAGAACAGAATGTTCCTAGTCCTTCGCATTGTGCCTTTGCCATTCTTCATTAATAGCATTTTAGCTGTGGAAATTGAATCTGTCCTTGAACTTGAACCATTGTGAAGTATCATAAGTTAGAAGTTGCGATACCTCAAAACATTGGGATGTCAGACATGGTAACTTTGTATTTAAATACGTAGTTGAAAAATCTGATCTCTGGGATGGCTGTGCAGTAGCACAGCTGATTTCCTTTCAGTGACGTGACTTGAGTTTTACAAAGATAATAACCCAGATCAGAATTCAGTCCTCTGTCTGATGAGAGGAACCACAAGCATACTTCTATCTTAACAATTAAAGAATATTCCTAATGGCCTTTGAAGAGCTGTTGTAACTTGACAGCAGGAAATCATTCTGGCTTTTGGATACGTGGCAAATATTTTAAAGCAGGCTTTTAAGTGGTTTCCTTAGCAACTACGCTTCATCAGAGATCGACTTAGGCTATTAAGTGTCACGCTGGGTTCGGATCAGCTTTGCAATATTAAAGACACTTGTTTAAAATACTGCCAGGTCATGCACAGTTCCTTGCTGTCCAACAGCCCTGGAGTGTAGAGGGAAGCTTGCCACCTGCCAGACTTTTTTCCAGCTGTGCAAGGACACACCCCTTGTTGGTGAGCTAGTGTAGGCGCCCCGATGGGTGGAGAAGCTGGCCCTGCTCACTACTGGCTGCTCTCTCATCCAGCGACTGTGA
Organism: Tetrax tetrax; assembly: GCA_009806455.1. Lineage (NCBI taxonomy): Eukaryota > Metazoa > Chordata > Aves > Otidiformes > Otididae > Tetrax > Tetrax tetrax. The sequence continues at coordinate 164,012 of WHYT01017390.1, read as the reverse complement.
GAAATGAGGGCTTTATTTCTCATTCATCTGCCCCTCAGCCCCAATAAAATGTTAGTGACGTGTGAGTCTCTTTTAAAGAGGTATCAAACACAGCTCTTAACTGAGCACAGCTCGCATTCTTTCTTTTTCGTCTTTTCTCTCAAGTGTCTGGGGCATCAAATAATTTATCCTTCTATCAGTGTTTACGGTCAACAGGAATGTAAAGCCATTAGCAGAGTTAATGGTAGAGAATTTGGGAAGTGTCATTAATACAAAGAGGCATCTCTTCTGCTGTCCTCCAAAGCTTTAGAGTTATTTATTTATTCTGCTTTGGATTGCTTTCCCTATTTGCTATGGACATCTGGGATTCCAGGCAGCTTTAGCAGAACTGACGTGAGAAAAACAAATGCTGCCCAGGGGAAATGTGTTTAACAGTGATGCTGACGGAGGACATTTGCCTGGCGTTTGCCATCAGCCCTGAGAGCCTGATCGGATGCCCCAGCAGCGCTGGATTCTCTGGGGGCAGACTTCTCTCTGTTTCTGGCTGGTAGGTCAGAGCTTGTTCCTGCTGCCGTAGAGTAAGAAGGAATAAGAGCAATTTTCTCCTGATGCCTTCTCACTTTGTGCCTTTGTTACCTTGGGAATTGGTTACTGCAAAGCCTCTATGTGAGGCATCTCTCCAAAACTGTTCAGAGGCACAGAGGCAGACCTAGCGCAGCACGTGAAAGCTGCTGGCTGTGCCCTCAGTGCATACAGCGAGTTCTTTCGCTCTATCCCGGCACCCAGGAGGCCTGGGTTTCTGTGTGCAGTGTGAAATGCCAAGCCCTACTGATAGACTCCTAAATGAATTAATCAGGGTGTTGCTTTGAGAGACAGGCAGCCTCTCTGGCTTCTACGCCTGAGCTAAAATTGGAGCAGGTATTCAAAAGGGAAAAGGAGGGACTGCCAGTGCCCACATCTCTGACAGTCGCTGCATCACTAGTCTGAAATAGCCCATCTCTGTTGACCTTCAGAGCAAGGCTGCGGTGGTCTTTTTTGGGCAACTTGGAAAATAGAGTGGTAAAGTGCAGTAATCCCTGACAAGCATCCTTGAGAAATAAGAGTATTCTAATATTTGTGGGGTTTTAGGTAAGCCTGCTGTGCATATCAGTAGGAATACCTTCTTCCTTGGCCACGCGTTTTTTTTTTTTTTCTGTAACTCTCAAGAGAAAGGCTTTTCTAGAACTTACACAGAAAAAGAGAGTGCTTTTTAACAGTGGTTGTTACTTTGTATTTGTAGTTTTGAAGGCAGAAATGAGCAGAAATTTCTGAAGGTAGAAATCATGCAGAAGTCAGCTCACGTGTCACCCAGTCTGTGGCATTATTGTACTTGGTAGCAGTTTCTATTTCCTGTTGATGCTGTGCTCATGTGTGCTTGGTTGTTGTTAATACACTGCCTGCTGTAACAGAAAGGGTTACTACTTCATCCGCAGAGCGAAAGGGAAGAATAGGATAATGGCCATTCAGCATTATAAATCCACGCCTCTTCTGCAAGACAAAAATTGAGGCAATATTCATGTTAAAATGCATGTTTGTAATAAAACAAAAAGCACAGGGTCCACATGCAAAAAGAAATCCTGTAGCATCTTTTTGTAATGTAGAAGACTTAATGAAATTTTGTCTTTACAAGTGAACCTGTCAGCCTATAGGGTCTCACCCAAAGCATGGGGGAGAGAGTTCTCACTTCTGGGAATCCTCATGTTGACTTAGCATGGACTGCATTGGGTCACAGGAAGAGGGATGTGTTCAAATTCACGTCCAGCATTGAACAAAAGCTTCAGCATGGTGTAACCTTCGTTTGTTTTTCGCATGAGAGCATCACATAGAAATACCGCACGTAAGCAACATACCACTGCATTCCACGTGCAATCTTTGCCTACTTTGCCATCTGCCTTCTGTATGGGCCCATTACAGTTAGTGGGAATCTGGGGTGTGGCGTAGTTGCTGTGATTCTTCACTTGCAGACTATCTGCTGCTGACATCTTCTGCCATTTTTTGGTTATTTTAAAACTCAGATCAGTTCAGTGCATGAATCAGACTATTATCCCTGGGAGACAGAGTGGATTGTAGGGACAAACAGCTGGATAAATATGGAGGAGGAAGGATGCTGAGAACCAGAATTGAGTCTACCGCTGAGAGATTTATGGGAAATTGCACTTTTCCTGATTGAGGTAAGATGCATAAACTGGTTATTTTGTCAGTTCAGTTGCAATGACGAGCTCTTTTTCTAGGATATCAGAGATGGAAAACATTAACTTAAAGCTCTTTCGGTGGGATGACCCAAGCCTGTGGCTGAGTTCTCGGTTTACTTCATAGTCACAGCTTTATCTCTGCTCCTCCTCTGCAAAGCGGGGCAAAAGGACTTCCTAGCGTCAGTGGGAGTGTTGCAAGAGTGATCACAGGAGCAGCTGTGATGTGTTCAGCAGAGGCTGGACTAGCTACTGGGCTAGCGGTCGAGGCAGGTACTGGTCCACGAGCAGCGTAAGGCTGAGCAGCCAGCTCAGCATGACACACAACTCCATATATTGTCAGCGCTGTGCGGAAACGTGAGGGCACCTTCCTTGCCGCTGTCGGTTTCCTTCAAGAACTGAGGAGGATTATAGGAGTGCCCTGTCTAACGTGTGAGCCTGCCCTCTGGGCTGCCTGGAGCACCAGCATTTGTGCTGATCCTTCCCTGGTGCCCACTGACACAAAACCGTTCCAGCTTTTTCCAGCTGTGGCCAGACAGACAACCCTTTCCTGTTAGAAAGGCAGTGTCACATGGAAAAAACTGGCAAAAAGGGGCTGCTCTCATCTTGACAGATGACAGTGAGCAGGCACTAGCTTGGGATTTATTCTGAGTGGCCTTCTGTGCAGTGCCAAACACAATGGTCTTCCAGTCTCCAAGGAGTTAAGGTAATTGTGGTAGTAAATAATAATGATTGTTTATGGGCAAATAAATTCCCGAAAATGTTTTGACACTGGAAGGATTTCCTGATGTCTAGGCCAGTCACCAAGACCCATGCAACTAGTTACTTTTCTATGGAAACATTTCACCATTTTCAGAAAGATCGGTTTCATTTTCAAAAATGCATCTTCAGGTAAAAGTCCCCCCACTGATGCAAGAGAGCACAGCTCTCCTGAAATCAAAAGGACTCCATCTCCTTACCTCAGCAGTAAGTTAATCCTGCTTCTGCCTTTTCACATAGACTCTTCAGCACACAGAAATTAATGATAACGTTTGAAGGAAAAGGCCTGTTTAGTTTTCAGGGCAACAGAATACAGGGAGAGGAAAGAGGTAATATTTGTATTCAGCTTCGTTCATGGAGTGGATGTGACATGGTTACACTGTTAAATGTCACACGGTGCTTACTCTGCTTGCATCTATTCACCTGAGGGGGATTAACTATCTAGGACAATAGTTAGGAATATTATTTGAATATTTTCAAGACCAAGTGGAGGGTAATTCAAAAGTCCGTTTTGAAAAAGAGTTGCCCATAGAATACCAAGTGTTGATGAAAACAAAAATGAAAAATGACTCCTTTATTCTTGGATCTACTGTGACAAGAGGTGGCAGAGCTTACCTGTTTTTTTGCATCTAGCTAAGGGAATGCTAATTTCAAGGAGGTGAGCACATCCTGATTCAGTTTGTCACCTATTGTATTCTAAATCAGGGCAAGCCTGGCCAAGTTGTAGCCCTGGATGAACACCAAAATGCCAGAGGTTATCTGATCAGTTGGGAAAACCTGGGTAAGCAGGAGTGTTCCCTCATGGGTTCTCACAGCTCCTTATTCTATGTGCCTTGGGTCTCTGCTCCTGGAGACCCTTGTGAGCTGTTTGGCTGGTTCTGTCTTCATCTTCCAGGTAAGTCATTTTGTGCTGTTGCATCTGTGCACAATTATGTTGTCTCTGTCATTTGGAGCTTCAGGTTGTTCCCAGGCTGTATTTAAGATCTCCTATTTTTCTACACCACCATGAAACAAGTGTTTTTCTAATATGGCTTGATTCATGTATTGAAATAAGCACAACCCTGTTTTGTGATTGGTGCCACAAATAAGAAAATGCATGAATGGGTTGGGCCACATTCAGGTAAGATCTTGGAGAGGTGCAGGACGTATGGAAGTGCAGCCATTCTTCACTGAAACACAGTACTGTCAGGCACATCCAGTGTATCTTGCTCAGCTGTAAGTACAGGGCTTTTATTCAGTCCACAAGCCATGATGCTTCTTCAGCCATGTACTTCCATGGAGAATTAATGACACTCTGCACCTCCTGTTTTTTTCCAGAAGTGTTTTTAAGTGTTTGGGGAGGGGGGTGGGGGGGGTAGGGAGTAGTATCATAGCAATAAAATCAATGGGAATTTTCTTATTGACACCAGTAAACATTTTACTGTAGACCAGAACCAGCCACGATGCTCCAGGGAAGTACATTTAACTTTTACTAAATCTCCCCCTTCTCTGGCCCCATTTTCTTCCTCCCTGCGATCATCATGCTCCAGCTATGGTTGGTCAGTGTTCCCTCTTACACAGAACAGAGTGCCTTGCCATTGCACCCTGCCATCATCACCATTGTCTGTGAATTTACAAGGTTTGTTTTTAAATGCCCTTGCAACAAATAGAAATGCACGCACTGCTTCTGTCTTAACAGCTGTCAATTCTAAATCATAGTGTGAACAGTGAATGAAATGCTAGAGTGCATCTTTTCCAATATGCTGCTTTAGGTCCGGGCTGCAACTGCAGAGCCGGAGTGGAGGATCCTTTCCGCGTGCTGCAGCATCCCTGAGGAGACTCTGGGCAGCTGAGAAGGAGACCTGGCCGTTCCCTGAGACATCTCTGCAGGGGCTGATAACCAAACTCCAGGCACACAGGAGACATGCACCCTGGGTCTTCATTTCAGGGGAGCCGAGACCAGAAGGCCAGCTGTTAGGGTCACCATTAATACCTTATTCAAGGTAAGTAGAGTTGTCTGCTGTTTCTGCAAGATTTATACCTCCTCCTCTCCACAGGCACCTCTTGTCCCTTTCTGCTTGGCCTCTGCGCTGTCAGAGGCCTCCACCTAACCACGGCAGTCACAATGTACCTGTTCTGAATTCAGGGTATTACTGTGTGAGTCTTTGGGAAAGCACCAGTTTTAGACTGTCTTTTAACTAACTCCTTTTAAACGGCACATTATTAAATGTTGCTTGTCACTTGCTGACCACATAGGAACACTTGACCTTTGCACAAACTACATTCAAAATATTTGACAAAGCCACACAAAATATTATCCTTATTTCTTACTGAAATTTTTAAAACAACTGACTAAAAACAGCATAAGGGAGATGATGGAAATTAGCAGGACTCCAGCGTGACCTGCACAGTAAAATGTCACTTAATGCAGACAGTACGATACCATCTTCTTTCAATTAATGCTTTGATGTCGTAAGGCTGGAATAAAGAAAAGGCAGAGTGCCCAGTACAACACAGTATGCATCAGAAGCAGCAAATCCAATTTGTTTGCCTCAAAGGGCAAGGTAATGCACTTAGTTAAGTAACTCTGTAGGGCATCAAAGTTGAATTTCACAGACCTCAGTCTATGACAGTAAGAAATCAAGACATGAGGCACCTGTTGCAGATGGCCCAGTTTCTTGTTGGGCACTTTCCCAATGTGTATAAATCAGGGAGGGGAGTTATAGATGGGCAATCCAGCTGAGAGGACAGACCTTCATATGCTCCGAAGGCAAACGCAATGAGTAGCTGTAACGCATCTGATAGCTTTATGTCTGTGCATATATCTACATAATACGAAACAGATTCAAGTGAAGACGATATCCAAGCAATGAAAGCGTAAGCAGCTTCCACAAATGTTCACAATATTATTTTCAAGATTTTAATACTCATCCATATACCTGAATTCCACTTTTGACTTACTCTCTGACAAATTTAAAAGAGCATGTTCCAGAAAGATCTGATGTTAGTAAACTGTAGACAAGAAACAGGGAAACATAACCTCAAGCAACGTTTTATGATGATGATTTGTAAGCTGGTGCTTTGGTTTATACCTAAACAGGGATTTAATTGCCAGACACCAAGAAAACCTGTCTGTTGTGCTGTGCAGGGGTTTATCTGGCATCACGAGATTGCTGTGGAGATTTTCAGATAACTTATCTATTTGGTTTTATTTGCAGGCTTGATAGGTGAAGATGTTGCTGTTTGGTTCTCACATTGTATTTCTTCTTGGGTGCTAAAGGAGAGTAGGTCTGGTCAGGCCATTGCATTTAGGGGACCTCCTTGTAGTTCTTTCTAGAGAATTGGGGCCTTTCATAGAACCAGGCATGGAATTACAAATGCAGGATCACAGTGGAGTCAGCTTTTCATCACGTACCTCCCTACCCATTCAGCAAGCGCGTCCTGGCTAATCTGAAGGCTGGTCCAGTCATTGGCACTTCACTAAAATGAGACCGGCGGGTTTACCTGCTGTCTGAGGGCAAAGCAGTGCTACAGCCACCCACCTCATGCCTTTGGGCAACACCAGCTTGCCACGCACCTCTTTAAATGTGCTGCAATCAAAATTGAAGTTTATGGTAAGTATTTTATGGGAAGACTGTTTGAAGACAAAAGTGCCTTGACAAGGAAGAAAGCAAAACACCATCCAAAGGGCATACTACGGAGTATCTGAGTATTTGCAGCTCGTACACACACCAGGCAATAGCAAAAGCTGGGGGAGAGATGGCAGATGGGCTGCAAAGTTATTCTAAATATCCCTTCCCTGAATCACCACATGGGCAACAGTCTGTCTCCTCACAGAGCTATCCTCCTTTGTCTGTGCAGAGAAGCCATCACCTGCTCTGTTGGAAAAGCTGTATTTTTGTAAATGCGCTCCTTACTGACAAAAATACTTTTGTGTTTTGTTGCCAGTCATCAGGACCAGTTCTGAAAACAGCAGTTCTTCTAAGATGTGTGTCCACGCATCTGCCTTCCTCATTCACAGCGAGAATCCAAAGGGCACATTAAATGTAACCCCAGAGTCTGGTACAGAAATAAATCAGGTAACATGACCTGCATGTCAGTTAAATAAGTTGCATTGCGATTTCTATGGCACTGATTCATATCAGACAGCATTTTCTTTTTATAGAAAAGACCCCGTGAATGTGAAGGAAGGTTAAGAGCACAAAGCATGAGTACTGCCCAAGTCCTACTGAGACACTCTGCAGCCCATGGGTGACAGACGAGATCTTTGCTTTTGAGTGCCATGCCTCGCCAAGGCTGTGGTTTTGCCAGGCCTGCATCCCCGCACAGCTGGCTCATGAAAAAGTTGCTTGGATGGCACATATTGCACTGCCCACTTTATAGGAGAAAGGTGGAGAACAGAACTCCCCAGTGAAACAACACTGCAGTGCGCATGCACTTGATGATACTCTAGTAGCCACGGGAATTTTTGAACGCCTTAGATGGGAAAGGGACTAAGACTGTAATAGTAAGTTGACTTAAATATCTCAGAGTAATTACCATGCAGAACTGCATTTAGCGCTGTAACACGTGTCTGCCTCGCTTAGGTATTCTGAAGGAAAACAGAAATAGCCAAGACATTGCTTTTCTGCAATGCCTCCCTAGTATGCCAGAGCAGGCTTTCTCAGTGATTTGTTCAGGCAGGACGAAAAGCAGAACCTTTCTTTCCGAGAGACCAGGCTGGATTCATTCGCGTGATGCTGCCCAGCAAAGCCACCTGCAGTGTCCCGGAGCTGTGTGACCACTGTCAGCCCTGTGACTCGAGAGACTTCATTCCTTTCGCCTCCTGTCTTGGCCTTGCGCCCCTCGAAGTGTTTCCTGCCCCGGGGAGGTGATGAAATAGCATCAGTGGGCATTTAACATCCTCGGGTGGGGTGCTGCAAGGAGGTCCGTGCGTGAGTTCTCGTCGCATCTCCGAGCAAGGTTAGCGCGGGACAACCTAGAGAACGCTGCAGTTCGAACTGCGGCCGTTAACGACCCTTCACCGATATTCTTCTCGCAGGGCGCAGCGGCGCGAACGGGTAAGGCCGGCAGCGCAGCAGGGAGCCCCGACCGGAGCGAATCCCTGGGCCCAGCGCCTGCACCGGGGGAGGAGAGCGGAGCCGGCGGACCCAGGGAAAGCCCCGCGCAGGGCGGGGGACGGAGGCGGCGGAGCGGCGGGTACCCGGGATGGGGCCGGAGGCGGGAGGACGGTGTCCCGGCAGGGTCAGAAAGCAGTGAAGGCAGCGTCCCGCGGCACGCCGGGAGCCGTGGTCCAGGGGCGCGGGGCTCGCGGGCGGCCATGTTGGCAGCCGGGGCATGCCGGGAAGTGTAGTTTTCCGGCACTCGGCTGCCAGGTGGCCGTGCTAGTCCTGGGGCGTGCGGCGAGGCGTCGTCGTTGCCCCCGGTGTAGCGTCCTCGCTTTTGAGTGGTTTGCTGCGAGCTTCCCACTGCGTCCCCGGCCCCAAAAGCAGCGCAGCCGCGCCCCCAAGAGCGCATGCGCGCTGCCCGTCGCGACCGCCTGCCACCGAAACTCGGTATTGCAAGTGAGGGGCTGCGCTGCCGTCCGCCGGTACCGGCAGCGCGGTACTGCGCAGTGCTGCACCGGCGACCGGCGGCCGCTCGCTGTCGGCGCGCAGAGCGTGGAACGGCAGCGCCGGCGCCGCCCCCGCCCAGGCGCCGCCCGCCGGGTGCTCGCGGCTGCCGGCGCCGCCTGGCGGCCGGATGGCGGCACTGCAGCGCTGGCCCCGCGCTGGCACCGCCCGCTGGCGGGAAGGCGGCAGCTGCGGCCGGGAACTTGTGCCCTGTCTGCTGCGGCTGCCTGGGCGCGTCTCTTGATGCTTAGGATCGCAGAAACATTCAGCTGGAAAAGATCTTTAAGATCGTAGAGCCCAAGCGTAAGCCCAGCACTGCCAGGTCCACCACTAAGCCATGTCCCTAAGCTCCACACCTACACGTTCTTTGAACACCTCCAGGGATGGTGACTCCACCACCTCCCTGGGCAGCCTGTTCCAGTGCTTGACAACCCTTTCAGTGAATAAATGTTTCCTCATACCCAATCTAAACCTCCCCTGGTGCAACTTGAGGCCATTTCCTCTCCTCCTATCACTCTTTACTTGGGAGAAGAGATTGACACCCACCTCACTACAACCCCCTTCCAGGTAGTTGTAGAGAGGGATGAGGTCTCCCCTCAACCTCCTGTTCTCCAGACTAAATAACCCCAGTTCCCTCAGCTGCTCCTCTTAAGAATTGTGCTCTAGATCCTTCAGCTTTGCTGCTTTTCATAATTGCTATAGCTTGTCACCTGTCACTTTTAAAATTTTATCTCAACATCTCCCTCTATGTCGTTCAATGTCCCTATTTTTTAATTCTTGCCTATGTTCCTTGTACCCTCTCACTTTTAAAATTCTCTTTCTGTGTGTCTATATTGCGTTTATGTGTCAAGGTTTTTGCAGCAGCAGTGCTGCAGGGATGGCTTTTGTGAGAAGACACCAGGAGCTGCCCCCATGGTAGATGGAGCCAGTTCCAGCTGCTCACGAGGGACCTGCTGCTGGCCAAAGCTGAGACACAGTTCTCCAGGTGTGGCCTCACCAGTGCTGAGCAGAGGGGAAGGATCATTAGACTGTGCCGCTGCCCCAGGCAAGGTGGCTTCACCAGATACTGTCAGAAGCAGAAGTATTCTTGCCCACTGGCCTGCAAGGGAGATACCTGGCAGCTGGCAGGAGGCAGAGGAAGAGGAGGTGAGCTATGCAACATGATTTTTATATCCACCTTGTAAAATGAAATAATTTCCTATGGCCAGAACAGGTTATTAAAGACGTGTCTGTCTGTACTAGAACTGGGTTTGAAAAACACGTGGAAATAAGTTCTCGCTTCAGTTATGAAGGTCTAGCATCAATATTTGTAGTGGGGAGGCTTTGTGGGTAAAGGGAGTATTTGCCTCCTTATAAGGGGTTGCAATCCCCACCTAGGAATAAATGTGGTTTCATAATTTAGAAGCCAGGATATTTTATGTAGCTCCCTGTAAATATTTGGAAGCATAGAGGAAGGAACATCTCCTGTCTTCTCCTTTATCTTTCTCCATTTCCATGAAACTATTCTGAGACTTTGTCTCTACCACTCAACATTACTGGCCTTTGCAATTGGTTTCCTTAACATGGAGGGATTCTGTAGTACCCTTTTCTACTAATTTTTATGTAAGATAAGGAAAATGTTAATATGAAACTTCCCTGTTCTCAGCTTCCCTAAATCTAATAAAATCTTTCTACAGGTTGGAAGAAAGGAGAAGTCGCTGTTCTTATCACACAGTACAGATGAAATGAAGGACACCTTTAAAGTCAAGGAGAGCTAACAGCATACAGCTCAGTCAACACTTCAGGGTATGACTGTTTTGGTTGCGTTTTTTTTTTTTGTAAAAAAAAATGGGCATGAGAGTGTTGTTCAGTCCTGTCCTTTCAGGCTTCCAGTCTAAACAAAATGGACTTCTATTAGCTGTATTTAAATGATCATCTTTTTAATAACGCTTTCTTCTTTCTATATGTGTCAAAGATTTTTTTTTAAAGTGTTCCTAAGAAATGTAGTCTATAGTAGCTTTTTTTTAAAAAAAAACCACCAGTGAAAACTAGCGGTTCCTAACAAATGACTCTTTCAAAGAAACCTGCAATTTTTTTATACACAGACCATACAAACTACTATAAGTAATAAACAGAAACCATGCTTTATTTAACATATAATTTTTAACCAATCAGAATAAAACCAAGAAACTTTCTCCAAAAATCTGACTGTAGTGTTGAGCCTTCCTTCCTTTGGAAGATCTATGCAGTCAATTTATTTAAACATGTTTAACTTCTATATAGAAATTATCTTTATGAATCCATGCAAGACTACTGACTTATTTTAGTAAAAGGAAAACTCAGGAGACTTTCCTAGCTTTTGTTGCTTTCTGAAACTGAGATTTTTTTCCCCATCTAATATTTATTAATATACAGCAGAACAAAATAACTATTCTTGTATAACTTATTTATGTACTCATATTTGAGGAAGGAATAAGCAGCATTTTACTTAGTATCTAAATTAGAAAAATTATTCTTTCTAGATGTAAATCTTCCCTTTTATTTTAGTTGTCATAAAGCATACATAATACACACTATTCCCAAATTTCCCTTTGCTTCTACCTTACAAGCAAAGTAAAACACAAGCTGTTTGTTTTAAATTCCCCTCTCCCTTTCCCAGATAACTCCTACAACTGTTTTTGCACTTCCAGTTTAGCAAATCTTACAGACAAGGTGAATCCACAGAAATAACACACAACTCTGTATCTCTGCACAGCACGCTAGAGCCTGATGGCCTGCTTCCATGGCAAATTCACTTACATTAACTTCATACGTAAAAGCCAGTAATATAGGAAACATACTTAGGTTTGCTCTGCATAACTCTTTACTTTTGCCTACTACAAGCAGATATTAAGGAACATATTAATCAAACCCAAATTTCATTTGGAGTAACATTAGTCATCAGTTCAGGCGTAATTTAGGCAGAAAAAAATCTGGGTCTGAATGCTTTGCCAGGCAGCATTCATTCTTCGTGAGTATATGCTTTTTTACAGCCTATTTAATTTTCTGCTTTTGATTTTGCTTCAAGTTTACATTATTTAGCTAGCTCTAAGTATTTGCACCGCAGTGTAAGTCTGGATGCAGGCAGCCTTACGCCTCATTGACAGTATTTTCCTTAGAACCCTGGCTCACATCAGAACCTCTGTGTTATCCTATTTCCTTTCTTCCTTTGTGGGTCCTCGTTAATTAAAAATACTTTGAATAGTTTGAATCCCACTGTAGCAAAACATTATGGCATAACACATAAATTACAAAGAAAAAACTACCGCTAGCACGGATCTCTTCCCAGCATTCATAATAACAGAGCAGCACACTGCATTTCCAGCCGCTCTCACCTCTTCTCTTACTGGCTGGACTCACAGCCTTTTGCTGCAGCTCTCCCCCTACCCCAGCAGCGGGCAATGGGCAGGGAAGGGAGGTGCCAATGGGCCATAATTGCGCTCCCCCAAAAAGTCACCATTCATTCATTGCTGCTGCTGCTGCTTTGAAGCATGGATTGAAGAGATTCTGCACAGGCAGAGTCAAGATAATGAGTGCTATGGTCGGAGGTTTTTAAAGAGCAGAAAGCTGTTTATACAAAAATCATGGTCTCTATATAAATACAATTAAATCTAGTCTCTACAGGGAATGGTTATAAGTGCCTCTTAATTTTTTACTTCTGCAAGTTAAACAGAATGGGGGAACAGATAGTTCCTGTGCTTTATAATATTCTGCCCTTTCAGATTGCACTGAAGTGGATTAATCAGATTTATCTGGTTTAGGACATTTCAGTGTAAAGTTGCAAAAAATCTATTCTCTCGTCTTTCTTTTTTGTTTTTGGATTTTTTTTTTTTTTGCTAAGCAAATAATTGATTATCAAGATTTTATTTGTCTGTGTGTTTCTCAATTATCTGATTTTTTTTTTCTGGTGTTTTACAAAACAGTCTGAAATTTATCCATAAACCTGGTAATTTTCTAACTGTACTGGGTTTTCCTGAAACTGGGATATCATGCATCTTTTTATACAAACTTGTTTTATCTCATTATTATGCATTTTTTAAAGCTCTGATTCTTCTATAAAAGATTATTTTGTAAAAGTGCCGTAGTGAGGTGATGAGTATTTTCTTTATCAATTATTTCCTACCACATTTGCCTATTGTACAAGTTAAAGTCTCTCTCCCTCTACTCTCAACTCAAAAATAGTTAATAATGCAATTTAGTCTGACAATAATTTATTCCAGCTAATGGTGCATGAGATGTAAAAAGCCCGAAGGAGGAGTTTTGGGGACTGGAAATTTGGAGGGGAAAAATTCCCAAACCAAACATTCCCACCTTTTTTCTTTGCAAACTCAGCATATCTTATGCTGAAATTACTGAGACAGCATGGAGCCCTGCTTTTTTTACAGTCTCCTAGTGGTGGAATCACACTTTAAATCATTCTGCAAAGCATGACTTAGTTAACACTTCATTATGCCAGAACAGTTCCACTATGCTGTATTTGGCAGAAAAGTCTGACTTTTCTCATGCATTTTATCCATCACCCATTTCAAATTAAGAAAATGTGACTTTAAAAGTTTTTCTCTAAAAGGCATGTGGCTGAATGGCTATTTATCCAATCATCAGTTGTACTAGGCAGATATGTTAAAAAGATGAAAGGTCAGATACCACAGTTAAATAAAGATAGTTCTGTGATTTTTTTTTTTTCCCTTCAAGGAATAAATATTTCAGTGTAAAGCATTATTTGAAGAGTAACATGTTTCATCTCAAGGATCATGAATGGCCTGCGGTATAATTTTACAGTGTGGCTAGTTACATGAATTTAAGAGATTCATTTAAGTGGAGAACATGGTTATTTGCTCACTTAAGGGTTTCCAGGTTGTGATCTTCAGACTACCAGCTGTCTGAAGTGTCATAGTAACTGATGCCTATGTGGTCCCGGGGCCAAATCATCCTTTTTAGAACTTGTATTAAGATGATGGGAGTTTCCAAAATATTTAAGGGCAGCAAATGGTGTAGGAAATCTGGCAGTCATAATCGTAGTGGAAAATTCTTTTTCAAAAAGCAGAAAATGGATTTATCACTAGAATAATACTATATCCAGTCCCCAACAATAGTCACACTCTTGTAATACTGGGATTCAGGCCTCTTAAAACATGTAGATACTCATGGTTATTTTCTACAGCTGAATCTCAAACCCTTTATTGAATTTTTGCTCCTTTCTTTAAGCAAGACTGCAATTTGCTATATTTACAAATTCAAACAGTGAGGTTATATACAACTAAATGATAACATCTATTTTAATTTTCTATCCTTTTAAGATACAAACTTAAGTTGAAATGGAGAGATCCTTCTGAAATGGATAAAAGCCCTTGCCCTTCTACTGGAAGTGTACTCAACAAGGGGAGATAGGGGAACCACCATTGTCATCAAAACCAGACCAGCTGCACTACCAGAACAGGTAAAGGTTTATTTCTGCACCTAGCCCTTCTTTTTTGGATCTCTTTCAGGTAAATATGATGTTCTAACTTAAGATACCTCAGCACATTTCAATAGGCATGGGCTATGTGGAAAGACTTGTCAACTCTGGGCTCAGGTCTGTAATAATGTGATATCCTGACAAAGGACTTACAGAAATATTTTACAGGAAGTGCCATCAAGAAGTCATCTAGTCCACTTCTCTACTATAAATACTTTTAGACACATTTATATAACTTGTTAAATAAAGAGTGCAGTGAATGTTGTAGAAAATCCCTGCTACTCTCATATTGTGTAATTTCCGTTATGCTAAAACACAGGTTTGTTATTGGTTTTTTTTTTCCTCTTGATGTGACTGGGTATGAGAAAATATTTGTAAATCTCCTTTTTTATAACTATGTGTGTTCAAAACATAACAACTTTAAACAATATCCCAAAGTACCTCTCATTTCAAAATATCACACTATACTTTTATAAACTGCCTATATATATAAAAATAAACAATTAAAAGGTAGCCTCTAGTCTCTTTTTCTTTAGAAAAACAATTTTATCCTACATTAACTCAGTCTGTTAATTGATTCCATCTTTTAAATCTGTGCAGATTCTCCTTTGAAAACTGACATCCCCTTCCAAGAAAGAAACCCACATAGTGGTACATAAATTTTGCAACATTTGAAAAGAAAGCCTGCCAGAAATGAAACAGCAAGGATTAAGTCTAAATTCGGTTCAATTCATATCTCTAAGTTAGAACTTTGAGTAGCATTTCTGTAGAGATAGTAAAAACTGAGATGGACAGTGCCCTCAGTAAACTGGTCTAGGGTGGCCTGTATGACTCTTGATTGTATGAAGAATATAGAGTCATTGAGTAATTTAGGCTGGAAAGGACCACAGGAGGTCATCTACTTCCACTTCCTGCTCAAAGCAGGCCTAGTTTCAGAGTTCAATCAAGTTGCTTAGGGTCTTAGGCGTTCAAGTTTTTCAAATGTTCAAGGTGGGGGACTTACAGCCCCATACACTTCCTTTTCGCACTCGTTTAGGAGTTTCCTGTTCAGCCCATCTGGCTGCCCGCTGTGTACGCCCGTTTTCCTGCAGTTCAGGATGGACTGTCCTCGTGCTTGCAGGAGGCTGGCCTGGAAGACTGAGCAGCTCTCTGGGGCCCTTTGCCCTTCAGAGCACCCTCCCCATGAGATCCTGTCTGCTAGCTGCCCAAACAAGTTTAGAGCTTTTAGTCTGCCATTGCTGCTTCTACTCTCTGCTACAGCTACCACTAGCTCCCTTTGCTTTCAAGAAAAAAAAATTGTGAGGCAAGAGCCAGTAAAGTAGATCTCAAGCTGTGCAAAACCACTCAGTTTTTAAAATTACCAACATTGGATTAGAATTCTAGCTGCTGCTGGTATTATATCCAGTTGCCTTCATACTGTAAAGATAGCATAAGTTACTCCTTGTTTTCCAGTGTGAATTTTCTTCAAGAAGAGAAAAAGGTGATAAAACAGTTGCCACTTTATGTTTGTGGCTATGCTACGTGTGTTTAAGAACCGGCAAAGAGGAAGAAGTGGCCAGCCAGATTCAGCCAGAAATTCTCCATTCTTCTGTCTCTACTTGAGACAAGGTTGTGGGCATTTGATTTTTGTCCAAATATTTTCAGGCTGCCTTTGAATTTCTAATACCCTGAGATCTGCCAAGAGATGTGCTCTCCACTCCCTGAATTGTAATACTCCCCAACAGATCCGTTACCAGCCTCGTCCACGGGATTTCAGTGACAGTAGGGCAGATCCATTTTCTTCTTCCAAATGGTGCGCCCCAAAATCTGTCATCTGCTTTCTATCATATGATGTGTCACAACATAATTCCAACTGCTTGCTCTTTTTTAACCTTCTCTCCCTCCGCATATGGTACAGAATTGTCTTTCCTGCTCTCTTCACTGCAGGTTTGTGTGTTGCCTATCTCTCCAGTTACCTCTAGAGAGGAAAGTTTATAGAGGGAAAATTTCACATATAAGGTAAAGAGATTTGGTTCTCAAACCAAGTGGTCAGTACTCCTCTAAAAATAAAGGTGCTTTCCATCACCATTGAAAGGTCTTTACAAAAAAAATTCTCCATATGCCTAAATGTACTCATCTCAAGATTTCAGAACACATATTTTACTTTAAATAAAAGAAGAATCAGACAACTAAAAAATTATCCAAATGCTGAAATTGGCAGTGATAAAACTGGTTTATATCAAATATAACTTGTTTGAAACTTATCTAAGCAACTAATAAAGCATTTAAAACATATTCAGTATTTCAGCTACCTACATAAACTTTGACTGCATATTATAGAAGCCTTCCTATTGTGGTTCCCAGGTACAGCACAGTTATTTGAATTTGTTCCTTGGGCAGTTATTCGAAGGGTCGGTTTGCAGTAGTTTCCCCATTACTGGTACAATCTGAGAGCACTGAAGAAATCCCGATGAAGATAGCTGACCACATTGCATCAGAACTGATGCAACTTAACTGACTGACTTCAGAGCTACGTTCACTTGCAAGAGAACTAAGGTCCGGTCTCTGTGATAAAAGCAAAACGTCAGGGAGGAAAGGTCAGAGACAGACTTCAGACATTTCTGTTGAGGAGAATCAGTTATTTCAACTCTCCTCTTTAAACCTAAACTCAGTAATATTCTTCCCTACATTGTGGGTTTTCCATGGGGATCTCCCAGTTTGTTGGAGGAATAACCAGGCTTGAGAGGGAATGGTTGAAGGTGGTATAGCAACATGTCAAACGCCTTTTTTCCACATTATAAATTCAACTGCCTAGGAGGAAACCACCTCACGACTTGGAGCACTTTAGGACAAACATTAATAATAACAAATTCTAATTGGTCATTGCTTGAACAGAAAATATCAGATTTCATTTTCACCAGGAGGAAATGAAAATGTCATGTACTGTAATATGACAAGCATGGAATTTACAGTAGTGATAGGTACTTGTAATTACCTTTATATGTGTAAATGCACACAAAGCAGAACACCAGGGAGGCCATTTTACAACAGATTTAATCAAGAGAACATCTACGTCTCCTCATAAACTTCCTTAACCAACTTTGAAAAAAGAATGGAGTTGATTAGACAGGTTAATGGGGTGATGTCTTTATAAATGACAGATGGCCACGTTAGAACAGAAAGTTGTTCACTCTCCATTTTTTATTTTATTTTACTTATGAGACTATTCTACTGGTTTTTTTTCTTATGAAAGCATTGCTCATACATTTTTGATTAGTAGTGGTTCATTGAAAAAAAAAAAAGCAATTTCCAGTGAAACTGAACTTTTAACTGGATGGATGTTGCCATTATGCTTAAGTGGCAATAATCACAACTAAAATATAAAATTAATTTTTTGGAATTCCAGGTCCTTATAAGCATCATGACCTCCCTGCATTGGCCTGGAAATGGAGAAAAGTGCTTACAGATTTGCAAGCTCATGAGAACATAACAAAGGAATGGAAACACAAAGAACAAAGCTAGCTTTTTTATGATAAAGGGAACTCATTAGTGGTGAATTTGACGGAGTAATTAAAAAATTAGAACTCAAAAAAGGCAAGAGTCTCTTAATTAAGAATAATAAAAAGATACTACTATAGTGCAACATTAGCTATACTTGAAAAAATAAATCCACCTTCAGCATAATGATTTTTCCTTCAAATTATCAAAGCGTACAACATGCAATAGCCTAGATTGTTAATCTTCCCTCAGATATATGAAGTATCTGGAAGTAGATGACACATGCAGCGTTAAACGAAGGAGGATTCACTAAGTACCTACACATACACCTCTAGTGTGCTCTGGGGACCCTGGCCAGGCCTCAAGAGGAGGAAGTGCAGTAGCTGAAGCTGCTGTTGAAAGCCACCATTGCAGGAGCAGCCCTTGGCTCTTTGCTGGGTTGCATGCTGCTCAGCAGTGGTCTGTGTGCCACCACTGGCATGTGCCACGATTTGTGAAGCTTTATCTAAAGATTTCCAGTGCCTGCTTGGCTGTTAGATCATCATGATTGTGCAATTATTTCTGCAACATTTTCCCATCTCTCTTCTTCTCCCATATGAAAAGTGACCATTCCTAAATGGACCAGAAAGAAAATAAGTTGTGCATTGCTAACCTTCTACTCTTTTTTTCCTCCTCCTTTGGCATTTTTCACTGATGTGAAGTGTACAGCTTCTTCATCTGATGCAGATCCTTGATTAAAGCCATCCAATTGAACACCTCTCTAGCCTTCCAGACATGAATTTGAAAACCAAAGTCTTGCAGGAATGTTTTCTCTTGAAATGCCTTTTTGCATTTATCAGAATTGTAGTGCCAGCACAGTGAAACAATCCTTACAGTATGTATGTGAAACTCTGCAGCAGATAGCAGTAATGAAAGATAATTCTAGATACTCAATCAGGACAACGCGGCTGCAGCGTATCAGTGTCTGGCTCAGAATTTTTGCAAGCTTTCCAAGTACTAGCATACTGCTGAATTTTTAATAAAGTACAACATCTTATCACCAGTTTAATTTCATTTATCTGTACATATGCAAACCAATAGTTTCCATAACGGTGGCTAATCCTCATTAACAGAAACGGATCATCTTATCTCGTAGGTAGGTGAGTAGGTGGCTGGCAGCTGCAGAGATGTAGTGGTCTAGCTCTAACTAGTAACATCACAATCAACAGTTCTGGGTGATAATTTGACATCATATTTAAGTCACTACACAATTCAATTGACCTGTCCCACAATTCAACCCTTATGAACATAAAGAAAATAAATTCCACACAGACTTTTCAGCTAGGTAATAGCCATACTGGCTTTGTGTTCTGTGTTGGCGTTTCCAACGGATTAATTGCTATAACGTCAGCAGCACCACTTACCAATGTAAGACAATCTGGTCAAGTGTTACCAAACCGAGACAGACAGAATGCCATGTAGATTGTTTAGATCTATCTTTGCTCAATTAATTGCTTAAGTTCAGCCAGAATTTTACTGTATACTAATACCACAGCCAACTCCTGCTTACTACCAGATTCCTGATTTTCTCTGGAGCTCATGTTTTCCCCAGAGTTAGCTAGATGCACACAGCATTTTGAGGTGGAGGTACAAGTTTTTCTTTTTTCATTTCCCTTAGTGCTAACTGGAGTAATCAGATCAGTGGTGGATCTCCGGTTTCATAAATGTGGTGGGGATAGGATGTAGGGAATAATATAAAAAGGATTATGCAAAAGACATGTATCTTCAGGAAATACTAATTTCCACAGTGCCTGACGCTTGACAGTAAGCTACTGTCTTCCGGCACCTGGCTGCCTTGTAAAGTAATCAGTTTGAGTGCCTGGATATGTAAAATACCACAGCTAATCTATTCAGACAATCCTTCATCACTTCAGTTTATTGTGATTTCTTAGAGTAAGTAAATACGTAAAAGAATGTTCCTCAGTGCACGGCTATCATAATATTCTAATGAAAGACACTGCAGTTTGAAAGAGCCTGTAAATGCTGCAATAGTCTAAATCTTTTCTTTCTGTTTTCATTCTGTTCCTAAAACACTGATTGCCTTGTTTCTCTACTGCTCTGTATGGACTGTCTCCCTGGACACCTTGCCGTTGATCCCTGTTTCTATTAAAACGGTCTCATAGTCCCCGTTCCTTTCACTTTCTGCTGTTCTGTTCTCTGTTTCATTCACCTCACTATTTTGCTAAAGTCCATCTCCTTCCTTCCAAAATGTGAAGATCACCTCCTCTTCCTTGTTCTGCTCACCCTTCTACACGGAGCCCTATGAAATTTTCTCTGCAATGGAGCCTTCTCTCTCTGAATCCTACACAAGTAGCTCTTAAGGGAGAACTATACTGAAAAGAAAATGAGATAATAAAAAATGTGTGACAGATCAAAATGAAAGTTAACTAGTTAGTACTTATAATTTAAAAGTTTCAGGTGAGCCAAAATTAATACAGCATCCAAAATATATAGAAGCTATTTAAAAGAAGAAAACCATCATGAATTCTCAGAGCACCCTCTACATTATTTTCTTTTTCTGTAGCCACCAGTTGCCGTGCGGTCTCTGGGAAAGAAATGACTTAGACAAAATCCTCAGGCTTGTCTGTTCTAACTGTTTTTACTTCAGTGTTGTGATCCAGAGAGGTACTAAAAGCCAGAGGGAGATTATATAGCTTATGTGTTCATTACAGCAGCATCTCTAATCTTTGTAGCTCTAACTATACAACAGAGCTGAAAGACTGAAGCATCACAATAAATACTAACAGTGAGCTGTTTCCATAATAGTAATAACAATGATATTTCAAGTTTTTGTTGCTCATTCCTTTCTGTGATGTAGCAAAGGCCCATAACTGCATTTACTCCACAGATGTTAATCTAGCCTCTGTGAGAAGCAATTTGTTGGGGATTCAAAACATCCTTGTTCTGGTTTTGTTTAGTGAGGGGGGGCCTAAGGTGGTACCTTCTGTAGGAAACTGCTAGAAGTCGCTCCCCTTTGTTCAGTGGACTCGGCCGGGCCTAGGGTGGACCCGCTGCTGGCCAAGGCCAAGCCAATTGGTAGCGCCGTGATAGCGCCTCTGTGATAACCTATTTAAGAAGGGGAAAAACAGAAAAAAAAAAGGAGAGAAGATGTGAAGCAGCTGAGCGGGGGCAGAGAGGGGGAGGCACAAGCCTTGTGGGCCTTGCAGGCCTCACCCTCTGGCCTCCCGCCGGGCAGCCGACTGGGCCCAACTTGGGCCTGGCCTGGCTGCAAGAAGTGGAGAGGAGATGAGAAGAGAATAAGATGTAAAAAGGATCCTGAGAGGCGTCTGCCAGCCTGTTGTGAGGAACGGCTGCAGGCGCC
>WHYT01017390.1:121342-134603 GCA_009806455.1 Tetrax tetrax | reverse complement strand
TTTTTTTCAGTTTTGTTTTTTTTTGTTTGTTTTTTTTTTTCTGGAAAAACTGTTAAGCTGACTTTTTAATACAGCTTTCTGGGGTACGAGGTTTACATAGCAATACTCATTGATCTGCCATTGAGTTCTGCCTCTGTTCAGTCATAACCTGTACCCTCTTCATTTTGTCGATTGGTACCTCTGAAATCACACTGATCAGAATTTAAGGCATGTGAAGTATTGGTTAGCAATGGTGCACTTACTTTTCTATGCCTGTATGCAGAAAATATTTAAGTTTTCTGTAAAAAAGTGATTCTTAACTATGGCTTTTCTGGTAGTTAGTTTCCCAATAGCTTTCAGAGCGAGTTGACTCATGTGTGCGCAGGTTCAGTTGAGGGTATGAAAATCATGGTGTGATCTGTTGTTACTAACGGGGTTAAGCCAAACATAACCCCCTCTACTGGGTTTCATTCAGTTTGGTGACTCATAACTGCACTACCTCTGCGATGTTAGCAGAAGTCAGCTAGCTCACTTGTACTTTGAAAGGAAGAGATGTATGGTATTTAGGGGATTTTTTTGATCTCTGAAGTGAGATGTCTTTAGACCAGAGTAGAATGGGGGCTGGGCAAATCTGTGTCAAAAGGTGTTTTTACGTACTTATTTTTTCATAGCATAACCACCCTCAAAAGTGAAGAGTTTGTGTTTTAAAAGGGGAAGGTAGGTAACATACTACATGATTTCTGTTTCTTGAGTGAACATGTTGCTCTTAATGATGCATTTCAAGCTTCCTGTAGCATATGAAGGTTATAGTGAATTTCTTTCTTTGTGATGGAGAGTCAAGAAAAGCCCAAGGTGCTGTCTTGATGTTCCTTGTCTTTAAGGGTTTAAGAAACGGTCATGCTTTATATTTGAAAGACTCAGAAGATGAAAAATCTGAAGTGCGCAGTAATTGACCTACTGCTTATTAAAGAACTGTAAATTTCTATAGTCCCGATTACTTGAGCAAATAACTTGTTCAGTCCAGCAGCGTTGGACCTTGGGAGCTGTAACGTTTTCTCTGTCCAGCAGTGTAACAGAGTGCTTAGTGAGCACACTTGTAGCGTGTGTCAAAAACCTAGTATTCTCATTTTATTGTCTTTGGAAATTCTAGTCTTGGAAATATTCAAATTGATCTACCTTGTTTTGATCAGTATTCTCTGAGAACCTAGTTTTTCAGCTCGTTAGATATGGCTTTCTGTGTTTCAGCACTTCCTAAAATTGAAAAGGAAAATACTGACTTTAAAGAAGCTGCTTATTCTGTGAAAAACTTTGAAAGTACTTTCTTTGTCAAGTATTAATCTGTTTTGTTACTTTTCTGGCAGACAGTAAGCTAAACTATGGGTATGTATTGCTCATGCATTGTGAATTATATTTTTAATTGACTTTGGGCAGCGATCGCTCCTTGAATTTCCTTTGTATACAAATCAGGTGAATTCCTGTTCATTACCTCATCTTTGCTTCCCTTCCCCCGCCTTCCCCCGCCTTAGTTTATTAATATAAAAAACGTCCTGGTAGGAGAAGATAATAGAAGGGAAAAATAAATTATTTACAGTGAGATGTGTTACTAACTTAAAATAGCTTTTTGTTTTTCACAGTAAAACAGAAAGACAACTTGACCTACTATTAAAGAAACTTTAAGATGGAGTAGTAGAAATAATTCAGCAGTTGGCAAAACTTAAAAACATACATATATACAAAAATTAGTTACAGTACTGTGCTACTAGTGTCAAAGAAGTTTTTTAAGATATGAAGTTTTCAGGTGTAGAGAATGAATTCTGTTCTGAAGGCTATACAATCTGCTTTGGAAGTATAGGAGGTCCTGCAGAATCTTTTCTAGATTAAAATTCTGGGTGGAGCTTCTGGTCTACTCTGTTCTAAATGGACTTATCTTGTATCATGTATCAATGTTGTCTTGCTTCCGAGTTATTGCACATTTCTTGTTTTATGTATAAAACTTAGGTCACTGGATGTCCTTGTCTTTCTGTAGGTAAAGGGCTCTCACTGACAAGTGTTTTGTTCGTACTGAATCCTGTATGTGCAGGGGTTAACTATGCTGCATTGTTAGACTTGCAGTGGGAAATGGATATTCAGGTGAAATTGTGCTGTGCTTCAAGGAGATGACTGTACAACTATTGTCTTTCTCTGCGATGTTGGTATAATTCAGTTTGGGGACTTCATACTGGAATCTACTCAAGTCTCAAGTTGACTAGTATAGAGAGACAACAGATATTCTAGACTTTCTGCTCTTCTCTAAAGAAATGCCATGCCTTGCTCTAAGCCAATTTTGTTTTGAAAAGCTTTAGCACTTCTAATTGATCTATTGACTGTAACATAGATTCAGTTATTTGTTTTAGTTCCCCTTTTTTTTTTCTCAGTCTGTATTGCAAAGATTTTTATTTTTTTTTAATGTTCTGTCTGTCTTTTGCTTCTGATTCTATTCATAAATTATGAGGTTCTCACCAAGAGTCTCCTAATGAGGAAGTGCAAATGAGAAAGAAATCTTGGTTTCATCACCTTTCAAGGAAAAATAATGGGATCTGAGGACCAAAGACTAAAATTACTTTAAAAACTTAGTTTGTCATCTCTCTTACTTCTGACAGACTTCACTAAAACCACAAACAAAACCGAATGTAACCTTTAAAAATTCTTACTGTTTACTTTCCTTGTTTCTTCTCTTTAAAGTAACCTTCCTCAACCCCACTTGGCTTGTTTTATAGAAGAAATCTGAGATAAATGTCAGGACTGCCACTCATTTGTCTTCTGCTCATGTGCCCTCTGCTCTTTTTGTCATGTCTCCATTGCTATGGTTTCTGTGTTATAAACTCTTTACCATTATTCATATTGAAAGCTAATGGCCTCTCCTGCTGATACAACAGGTTTCTAATTTGGTATGAATGCTTCTGAAACACTAGTAGAATGGATTTTATGAAGTAGAGATTCCCCTCTTTTCATGTCCGGTCGCAGACTTTTTTTGCATGTTGTAGAAAACTTCCAAAGCTAATGCTGATAGAATTAAATGCATTATAGCAGTAAAAATGCACCGTAAATATCTTCATAACAATGCACTGTTTTCATTATCTTACTGTATGCTTTTTAGAGAATGCTAAAATTTATTTTCTCTATAAACTTACTGATGCTTATGACAAGTGAGAGGAACCAAATAGTTTATAGAGTGTCACTAAATGTTCATTTCTTGATATGTGTAGTCTTCCCTATAGGTTCCCAGTAAGTACACCTCTGCCTACAGTTATCCTAGTCCAGTCACTTCTGTTCATTTACAGGATAGCTGATAAGGTAAGTCTGTGGCTTTAGCCGGGTCAAGCTTGTAGGTTTGGTTTTGTTTTTTTTTAAATCATAGTAAGTTGGACAGTCAGCTGTCTTGGTGATGTTGCATGGTTTTACTCTTGTTGAATAAGTAGAATTTAGCGAAAGGTCTGTAATGCTTCCAAATGTCTCAATGTCCTTTTTATAAAATATATCAGATACAAATTTACTTCTTACTGGCCCATTTGCAGTGCAAGACTTGTGCCCAGTTTTGTGAATGAATTTAGACTCCTTGGTTCCAAGCCATCTTCATGCTTTTGAAGACATCTAATTTGGGATCTGGTAACAGTAAAAGATGATTTTGTTAAGTTTAGCTGGTGAAATGAGGCTGAGAGATGTCTTTCACCAGACTTTACCTAATTCAAAATTCTTGAGTTATGGCTGTCACTTGTTCTTACATCTCTGTCTTGTTAGAATGTATTCTGAGTTATTGTGGATAAACTTACTATCCAAGTGATCCGCATTGGGGTTTTTTTCAGGTACTAACACAACTTGGAAATCACTTTGTAGTTAGTGGAAATATCGACTTGCGTAGTCAAGTGTAGGAATTCCGGGAAATTTTGCGGTCAGTTGAGAAATGCATGGAATGTAGTAAGTGAGATGGTAATGGCAGTCTTGAATTAGACGTGCCAACTATTTACAAGAAAATTGTCTAGACTCTGAAGAAGAGCTGACTTGTACTTTGGTTATGATATCAGCTCAGTCCTGTGACTGCAACTTAAAATACACTGTAGGATGACCAAATATTGAGCACAAAATCTTGAGACTACACAGGAAAATGTTTGATTTCTCTCTCTCTTCCTCTAACTGGCCAATTTTTGTAGCTTCTCATGACCAATCTGAAGATTCAAGTGTCCGAGAACTCCTGTGAATGACACACGCTCTGTGGTTTCCAGAAGTGTTGGCATACTGTACTGCCCTAGTAGGTTCTTACAAACCTAAAATAAAGCTAAAAAAGCAAGGCTGAACCAAGGTATTACATATACCATGTCTTGATAATGCAATATATGATGAACAATTTTTAATTAGCAGTTGGTTGTACAAGTAAGCCTGTTTCAGATGTGTTCATGGCATATGTTAGAATTCACCTTCATAGGGGAACTCATCAGTTCCAATGCCAGATTTTTCTGGTTGGCGTTCTGTAACAAAGGAGGGACAGTCAGATATCTATTGTGGTTGCTTTGCTCTCTCTAAGTAGTGTTTTGTATCCCCTCTGTCAGACAATACTGGGCTACATGGACCAGTGGCCTGACCCTGTAGTGCAGATAGCACAGTAAAGTATTTGCCATATGGACTGGCTCAGGAAAAGCATTTGCAGATTAGGGAACAGAATGCAATTAGTCAAAAGCATCGGGGAAATAGGTGGATGGCATGTCAAGGTTGCTGCGAAGGCTGGACACTGCAGTGTGAGGTAAAAATAGATCATTATTCATGTCCATTTAAAGAGGTTATTGAAGGGGTGAACCAAAGTGTGCAGGCTCAAGAGAAGTGTGAGTAAAGAGAAGTTTTCTGAAGTGGTTGTATCGGACAAATACTGGAGATTGAAGAAAATCAGAGATTAGATATTTACATAATTCTTTTTTAAGGTAGTGTTGGTTTGCTATGGTGTTCAGTACTCAGTGGCTCAGTCAATTGTAGGTTCAGATGCTGAAGCTTATTGAAAAGTCCCAGTCTTCTGAAAATTGTCAAGTGTGAATTTTTTTTTTTTTTTGGTATGTTATGATTTCAAGTCTGCTGAAGGATAAAAATCATCTTTCTCTGTGGTTTTGTTCACTATCTATATATTTGTTTTACAACCTCTTTGGGAACCTGCAGTCACTTTGAACTGTGTCCCACTTGACATGGTATTCTGACGTTTTTTGGGGTTTTTTTTTTGTACTAGATAAGTTGGTAACTTAAAGCATTTATAGCTTCTGTCCTTATATGGTCATGAAGTTCTTTATGAATCTTAAAAAGGAAGCTTTAATCTGTTGCACAGATTAAATAAGATCTACAGTTTAGCCATTGGATGGGAAATAGCTACTTGCTACCTTGGGTGTTTCTGTGTATAAAACCCTTCAAGAATCTCTTCTGTCAAATTCAGTCTCACATGCATTAAACTTATGCATATCTTTTTAAAGAAATTCAATTTATTTTAAATGGGTCAATCTGGAAGAAAGTTTTTGTTCATAATCACTAATTACAGTTAGTTAACTTTCTGCCATTCCAGTGTCTTCCCCAGCCCCTGGAGGCCTTGCTGACCTCTTCATAACATTTTGCATGGTGGTTTTTGGTATTAGCTTGACCTAATTACTAATGTCCTAATTTAGAATACATTTCTGCTTTAACTGATTCTGGATTTTTCTGTTAGACTTGATATGGTGCTAGAGGATATTATTGCGGGTCCAAAAGCTAGTTTGGTAATTTTTTTTTTTTTTTTTTTTTTTTCTCTCTGGAAAACCCTCAGACTTTGTCTGGAAGCTCTGGCCATTTGCCCGGAATCTGAGGGATCTAATTAATTTGCATAAAACAGGATACTGTTGCTGCCTGCTTTTTAATACCACGTGTGGCCAGGGGATACTGTAGTTTCCAGTATGCAGTGCTCCATATTTAAAGCAGATAGCAATCGAGCTGCATCCTTGCACAACTGCTGTAATAAAACTCACACAATAATGATTCCGCGTGAGTTGTGATTGTACCTTTTCCTGAGACACTGCAGTCTTTGGTACCAGAAGCTTGTTGTAATTTGTGAAGAGCTTGCATTGCTACAGTGCTTTAGATTCCAAAGCTTCACAAACAAGCATAAGTAGTTTCTAAGTAGAAACTAATTTCTGCAGAAGAAAACCTAATACCTTCCATTGCACTGGATTCCTCTAGTAATAGCTGAGGAGCTGTGAGCAGCTATGTGCAGGCCTGATTTTCTTGTTAATAGCTGCCTTGAGATGATACTTAAATGGAAATAGCTAGTGGGAATAGGATGTGCTCTGTTGCCTCCTGCAAAGTGCTCTGTGAGTTTGAGCTGCAAGTCTCTTTACTGCAGCCTGCATATGAGTAGTTCTGTTCATGTATTCTACATATATCTAGCCAAAAATACATATTGTATTCTACATGTATCTAGCCAAAAAAATTCATATGCACTATACAGAAAATTCAGATTATTTTTGGTGTGATTGAAAAGCTGGAAGTGAGCTGTTCAGGCAAAAACCTGTGCTGTTTTTTTTCATGCAGCTGAAGAAAGCAACGCTTACAGAGCTACTGAGTTAGCTTTCCTTTGCAACTGAAAATCAAAACCAGAGTAACCACTTAGGAGTCATCTGTTCTATGGAGGTGCTATGTGTGTTCTCCCCCCACTTTCCTCCTTTGCCATCAGCAGTTCTCTGTAGTATGAACAGAAGTTAAAGAAATAAATGACTGAAATGAAATCTGTTCTATTTGCCCCAGTTAGATACTTGAAATTTCTGGTTCTATGCTGGACTAGCCCTGTAAAACAGTAACTGTAACAGCACATAGGGTGACCTGTAGCTTATTTATTCTGTCTTTTGGAAATGCTGAAAGGCTAGAGGCACCAGTAAGCAGTGGGTAAGATGGTCACTGCAGCGGGAGAGCAATTTATCTTATAAAAGAGCACCAAGAGAACCAGTAGCCTCTTGCAGTTGATTGAGGAGTATGTGATTATGGAGCCCAGGGTGCTGAGTGTTTGCTTGACAAATCTCTCACAAATTGATTCCTTTATCAAACTGTGCAGGTTTGGGTGGGAATTGCACTGGTTACCTTCCCAAATATGATCAGGATGGGGGTGAGTGGGCAGCTGTTTGGTACAATGAAGTAAACCCTGTTGCTGTAGAATTGCTGAATAAAGGCTCTGCAGATCCTGCAATGTTTAAATTTTAGTAGTCCATTATTAGGGAAGTCTTTAAGTTATGCTGTTTGCACTTCTTGGGATTAAAATTGCATTCCTAAGGACAGTTGTTTCTTTGCAGGATTATTAACAGTTCAGGTGGACTGTGGAATCAAGTAGTGCTCAAAAAAAACCAACACCCCCTCCCCACCAGAGGTTCTTTATGTGGAATCATAGCTGTAAGTTCACAAAAATGGCCAATGATACAGAAGTAGAATTGCTGATAAGCCTTAAAACAATGCGGTCGAGGGGAGAATAGGAACCAAATGACTAATGTCGGTAATGGTGCATAACTGTTAAATAAACAAATGGAAACTATCGGTCCAGTCAGCATCTGCCTCCCGCTAATGTTTTTGTTGAAACTAAGCATGTGAT
The DNA here is from genome assembly GCA_009806455.1 of Tetrax tetrax. Lineage (NCBI taxonomy): Eukaryota > Metazoa > Chordata > Aves > Otidiformes > Otididae > Tetrax > Tetrax tetrax. Next base: position 127,009 of record WHYT01017390.1, on the reverse strand, counting down.
TTGTCTGTAGTTTTGGTTGTGAACCTGATTGAAAAGAACTTGCAAGCTTTTTTTTTTTTTTTTTTCCCTTATAGTGGGAGCTTAGTTATATTGTAGAGTTTTATTCCAGTGTATAATTTAGGTGCTGTAATGCCTGACTTTTAGGTATTTGATGTGCAGTGTGAAACTGAGTAACTATGACTGCATTTTTAGAATGTGTTTTGAAGTAGCTGACATGAGATGGGGAGCTATGTATGCTTAATATATTGCTGATGTTATAGCATGGGAGAAAACTGAGATGTCTGGAATGGATATTTCAGTTGGGTTTGCAAAAAGTTTTCTGTCCGCTTTGTAATCTGCAGCCATGGGTCACCTTCTGAAGTTATGATGTTCTTAACACTTGATATTTCCTTGCTTTAAACGAGGTAGCAGTGGTGCCCAACTCAACAATGAAGTGCTGTGAAAAGGGCTCTCAGGCACAGAAACGGTACCAGCAGCTTGCTATCTTTATGCAAATCAGTAAATGCCCATGTGGAAAAGATTGCCGTGTTTTTTTGCCCATTTTTTTTTTCCTCCAAAGTAAGGTCTCAGTCTTGTGCCATGCTAGATTGTCTACTGTTTAACCTCACACCAGGATACTCTGCTTTGTCCTATCTGTGCTCCCCTCCCTGGAACCTGCTGCTTTCATCCTGGGCTGCAAAAGTGAGTCCTGAGCACTCCCTGGGTTCTGCAGTTGCTATGGATCAGCTGATTGGCAGAGTTATTGCCTTTGGGGAGATGTTTATTCCATGACTCATCTGAGACCTGGCACTAAAGACTTGTGTCCTTCCTTTGTACTACTTTTAAAGTGAAATGTACATTGCTGTTTGGGAATTCTGCTGGCTTAGTGAAGTCTCATCTATGCAGGAAGTGAAAGACACCCTGATTTCTATCCTTAATAGGAGGAGATTCAAATTGCTATTTATCAGGAGTGCATAGCCATGGTGGTGTGATTTGTCAGGGGACATTTCTAACATCTCTTCTGTGAAGGCTAGGCTCATATACAGCAAAGAGTGCTAGATTCATGGGTATGGAGAGAAGGCACAGAGAGAAACAAGTCTCAGACCTTGTGGTTAAGGTCTTTAAATAAGGTTCTCCAGTCCGTCATATATGACAGGAGAGATTTGGAGCTGGAAGACTGTGGATTTCTCTCTCACGTGGTAGGACTTCAGTAGAGTCGTCTTTGTGGGGTACAGAATCCTGATTTCCTTCCTGGAAGGTGAATTATCTTCAAGTGGAAGGGTCTGTCTGGTGACTGAAAGATCACCAGACTTAGTTAGGCATATTTCAGAAAGTTAAAATTTAGACAACAGAAGCTTGATTTTGTTGCTTCTGGATGGTGGTGTTATTTTGTAGAAAAATGATACCCCTTTTTCCAACTAGATCTTGTTTTACAGGTGTGCTTAGTACTTCTGTGTCCTGTCATGGGAAGCCATGAGCAAGCTGAAAAAATGTCATGTAACACTTCTAGATACAAGTCAGTGTTGTGTATTGTCTGCCACACCCCCCACAGTCCCCTTGGTCCCCCCCAAAAAAGGGAAAAAAATAATTTTCATTGTCAGACAATGTAGATGACTGACAAAATAACTTTTCAGTTCAAGCTTTCCATTAGGTAGGTTTTGTGTGGCAAATTGAGAAGAATGGAAAACTGGATACAGAGTGGAAGCTGGCGAAAAAAATAATAATTTGTTTCACTTGAAAGCTAATTTAATCTTGATGCCTTTGCTGTTATTCTTAGCCCTTTAAAGATGAATATGTCCGTAGGGGTTTTAAATTAGTTCTTGGGATCTCTTTCAATTCTAGTCATATGAATAGAGGTAGAGGTAAAATTTTAGAGGAGCAACCTAGCTGCCCAAATGAATTGTCTTAAAATAACATCACAAATGAACACTTCGATTTAATCACTGTAACTGTGCTGTAGTAAAACTTGATTATAAGCTATTTGTTTCAAACTTTTGGAATCAAATCCTGTCTAAATATCATGATTTTGTCATTGTCCATCATATTAGAAAAGTCGTGGCAGACTGGTGAAGTTACCAGTGACTGGAAAAGGGGAAAAAAAGGAAGACCCAGGGAACTACAGGCCAGTCAGTCTCACCTTTGTGCCTGGCAAGATGATGGAGCAGATCCTCCTTGAACCTCTGCTAAAGCACATGGAAAATAAGGTGGTGATTGGTGACAGCCAGCATGGCTTCACTAAGGGCAAATCATGCCTGACAAATTTGGTTGCCTTCTGCTGTGGGTTGCAGCATTGGTGGATACAGGAAGAGTGTCTAGTGTAATCTACCTGGACTTCTGCAAAGCATTTGATGCTGTTCCACATGACATCCTTGTCTCTAGATGGAAGAGACACGGATTTGACGGGTGGACCACTCGGTGGATAGGGAATTGGCTGCATGATCGTATTGTTGTTACAGTCCACAGCTCAATGTCTGGGTGAAGACCAGTGATGAGTGGTGTCTCTTAGCAGTTAATAGGGGACAGGTATTACTTAATGTGTGTGTTAAATGTTGGTGACATGGACAGTGGGATTGAATGCACCCCAGCAAGGGGGGTGCATCGCTCACCAGGCTGAGTGATGTGGTTGCTATGCTAGAGGGAAGGGATGCCATCCAGAGGGACCTTGACAGGTCTGAAAGGTGGGCCTGTGCAGACCTCATGAAGTTCAACAAGGCCAAGTGTAAAGTCCTGCATCTGAGTTGGGTCAGTCCTACACATGGATACAGACTAGGCAGTGAGTGGATCGAGAGCAGCCCTGAGGAGAACTTGGGCGTCTTGGTGGATGAAAAACTGAATATGAGCCAGCAATGTGCAGTCACAGTCCAGAAAGCCAACTGCATCCTGGGCAGCACCAAAAGAATCATGGCCAGCAGGTCAAGGGAGGTGATTCTGCCCTTCTGTTCTGCGCTGGTGAGACTCTCCCTAGGGTAATGTGTTCAGCTCTGGGGCCCCCAGCATAAGAAGGATGTGGACCTGCTTGAGTGGGTCTGGAGGAGGGTCACGAAGATGATGAGGGGTCTGGAGCACCTCTCCTATGAGGACAGGCTGAGAGAGTTGGGGTTGTTTAGCACAGAGAAGAGGAGGCTCCGGGGAGACCTTACGGCATCCTTCTGGTACCTAAAGGGAGCCTACAGGAAAGTTGAGGAGGGACTCTTTATCAGGGAGTGCAGTTATAGGATGAGTGATAATGGTTTTAAACTGAAAGAGGGCAGATTTAGATTAGATACTAGGAAGAAATTATTTACTGTGAGCATGGTAGAACACTGGAACAGGTTGCCCAGAGAAGCTGTGGATGCTCCATCCCTGGAAGTGTTCGAGGCCAGGTTGGATGAGGCTTTGAGTAACCTGGTCTAGTGGAAGATGTCCCTGCTCCTTGCAGGGGAGTTGGCCTGGATGACCTTTAAAGGTCCCTTCCAACCCAAACGGTTCTGTGAGGTTCTGTGATTATTTGTTGATTTCTATGGGAAAAATCACCTTGAAGCACACAAGAGTGCCAGAAATTTAACCTAAGCATACATTTGGAGGCAGAGGGAGGGAGAATTTTCAGTGGATTTTGACTTCTCCTGTCTCTGTCATGTGTTGTTTAGTATCTGTGTTTTCGTTTGCTCTGTAACGTAACACTGTGTAGTAGTCTTGTAGCTGTTGCTAACTGACGTGTAGGGTTTAATGGGAATTTCATGGCTCATACCTGTTAAAGTTCCTACTCTGGTAGTTGAAGGCCAGTATCACCCTGAACAGGATGTTTCTGTGCCTTTCAGTGTAGTAATGTCATATATTACTGACAATAGGATAAGAGGGCTGGAGCACCTCTCCTATGAGGACAGGCTGAGAGAGTTGGGGCTGTTCAGCCTGGAGAAGAGGAGGCTCCGGGGAGACCTGATAGCAGCCTTCCAGTACTTAAAGGGGGCCTACAAGAAAGATGGGGAGAGGCTGTTCAGTGGGGCCTGTTGTGATAGGATGAGGGGTAATGGTTTTAAAACAGAGGGAGGTAGATTCAGATTGGATATTAGGAAGAGGTTTCCCAGAGAGGTGGTGGATGCCCCATCCCTGGAAACATTCAAGGCCAGGTTGGTTGAGGCTCTGAGCAACCTGATCTAGTTGGGGATGTCCCTGCTCCTTGCAGGGGTTTTGGACTAGATGACCTTTGAAGGTCCCTTCCAACCCTAACCATTCTATGATTCTATGCTTTTCTGGCATCTGTGAGGCCTTTTTGTGGAATAGCTCTCCAGTTTTGGCATATACTTACTGTATGTCTTCTGTGGGTTGGCAGTGCTTTTGACTTCTATAGTGCTGAGTTAGAAGTGATATTGATGCTTCAATTTGCTGTTAAAGGTAGGTACATGGGGAAGGGGGTGAACAGCTTTAAATGCTTATTTATATTCTTCCAGTTGAGTGCTCAATTTCACAGCTTTTAAGAGTCAGCTTTAATATTTCCTATAGATCTATTGTTTACATATATGAGGCTAGAGATACGGTTAGAATTCTGTTTCTCAACTCTGTCTAGGAGTTTTGTTTATCAAGGATACCTCTATATGAGTTTATTTGCCTGTGACCTTACTGTGTGCGTGGGAAAGATGCTTGAAAGCACATATGGATTCTTAAAATGGGTATTGATCACTAATGAAGAGATTGAAGCAGAGTAGGATTCTTAAAATGGGTATCGATCACTCTAATGAAGAGATTGAAGCAGAGTAAAGGATTTCTCAATTGCAGTAGTTGTATGTGCAAATTCCTGTATTAAAAGATGCCTGAAATATAATCCAGAATTTTGAAGGATGTGTTTAAAAATGTAGTTTAGCCAACATGAGCTATTGTGCATTATGAGCATGCAAACTAACAATCTCTGATTAAATTAACTGTGATGTCAAAGAAAACATAATAATAAAATGTATGTATGGCAACTATATTAGTTAAATATTAGTTATCCAAGCACGGTGTCGTAGTTCAGCCCCGATCTGGACCAGACTACGCAGTCTCTCTCTCACTCCCCCCACCCTCCGAGAGAATAGGGAGAGATAATTTAAGAAAAACGGCTCGAGGTTTGAGATAAGGACAGGGAGAAATCCTTAAAGTTACCGTCATGGGCAAAACCAGACTCAACTTGGGGAAAACCATTTATTACTACAACTAGCAGGATAATGAGACACAGAAACAAGATAACCTCCTCCACCCCTCCCTCTTGCCAAGCTTAACATTATCTACCTTCCCCCCGAGCGGCACAGGGGGGAAGAGGGAATGGGAGTCGCGGTCAGTCCATTATGCGTTGTTTTACGCCGCTGCTTCACAGTTGGGGGAAGAACTCCTCACATTCCTCCCCTGCTCCAAGTGTGGGGTCCCACGCATACGCCACAGTCATAGAATCATAGAATGGTTAGAGTTGGAAGGGACCCCCAAAGGTCATCTAGTCCAAAACCCCTGCAAGAAGCAGGGACGTCCCTGACTAGATCAGGTTTCTCAGAGCCCCATCCAGCCTGGCCTTGAACGTTTCCAGGGATGGGGCATCCACCACCTCTCTGGGCAACCTGTTCCAGTGCTCTACAACTCTCATTGTAAAAAATTTTTTTCTAATATCTAATCTAAACCTCCCTCCTTCTAATTTAAACCCATTACCCCTTGTCCTATCACAACAGGCCCTACTGAACAGCCTGT
>WHYT01017390.1:106530-117823 GCA_009806455.1 Tetrax tetrax | reverse complement strand
GCAGTGGGTCCGCCCTAGGCCCGTCCGAGTCCACTGAACAAAGGGGAGCGACTTCCAGCAGTTTCCTACAGAAGCTGCCACCTTAGGCCCCCCTCACTAAACAAAACCACAACACATGTTGGTTTTTTTTGTCTTCAGGCAGTGCTTTGTTATGTGTAATGCTGTAGTCCTGATCAACACTGTGGTGGTGTTCCATGTTCTGGTGCTGTGAACCAGTAAGGTATTTATACAGTCACTTGTGTTTGGTATTACGAAGTAGCATCCTCGTCTTTGAGATGTATTCATGCCTCTCACTTGAACGGTTTCCATATCAAAGATGGGTGGTATAAAAGCAAGAAGAAAATGTTATTTTTATTTGCAAATTCTGTAGACGTGGCAGGACCCCTAAGGGTCAGTCTTTCCTTTTCATCCTTTAGGTTTAACAAAGTTTTGCAGACTGAATCCAGTCTTAACTTGCTCCATGTAGGTGGTCGTGACTGATACAGCACTTATAGTTAAATTTCAGCTTTCTAGGAAGAGGAATGAAGGTCTAGATTTTTCTACAAGATTGTGAGGATACCTAGAGTAGCAACGGACTAGAAAAATCTACTTTTACTACGGGAGCTCCCTGCTTTGGAAGCATTTGTGTGTAGAACTGCAGAGAATTGGCAGAACTGAAGTTAGTGATGATTCTGGATAGGTGAGGTAAACTAAAGTGTCTCGAGGCAACTGCGTGCAACAGTCACCTCTGTTGGAAGATATCTTCCTCCTGGGCTGTGCTTTCTGTGATGTTCCATCAAGAAGTATTTCACAATCGCTCCATTGTTCTAACAACAACATAAATCAATGAGAAGTTCTATCTTTGCATTTTTGTGTAATTTGTTCTTGCATTCCACAATGTAGATTCAGTGTTGGTAGTGTAAAGCTTGAGCTTCAAAAGCTTTTAGGAGTTCATAAATAAACTATTTAGCAGAAACATCTGGAAAGTTGATGTCCAATTCCTTCGCCCTGTGAACCTGTCCAGATGTAAGTCAACGGCATCTTTACTTCTACTGAGCCGCATCACTTAGGTTAAATTACGAATCTTCAGAATTAAGCTCTGAAAATGAGAATCGGTGGTGTTCCTCAAGATGGAAAAGTTACTCTCAAGAGTCAGTGGTTCGTACATTTGTACATTAAGATTACCTGATGTCTTCAGTTTTAAGCAATCTCCAAGGATTTTCTCTGAAGTTCTACTCATTTTTTTGGAGCCAATGTTTGATACTGTGTCCCGGAGACATGTGTGGGTTCGGATGAACTCTTCTAACACGTAGACTCTTGCTGCTTTCAGAGCAGCAGCAATACATGTTTTCTGCTGGGTGGGGTCAGGTGCCTAGGAAACGGAGTTGGGAGCTAGAAAAGGAGGACAATCATATTGAGCTTCCCACTTCTCAGCCCCGTGAGTTATACTGTGTTTCTGTAAAGTCAGGAGGCAGGCTGTGTTGTGCAGATAGAAGTTTTTGAAGCAGTGTCCTAAAACCTGAAGTGAACTCATGCTAGAACTTCAATGCAGTAGTTGCTTGAAACCAAATGATAATAGTTGTAAGAATGCAAAATGTTTATTTTTTAAAAAAAGTGAAGTATAACGTGTAGCAGTAGAAATAATCGTAAATATTTTTTAATACAAAGACAAACTACAGAAAGCATGTTGAAAATGCTGAGGTGGTCCTGTTTGCGAGGCCCTAAAAATGACTGGAGATTGTTTTTCTGTTTTATCTGCTAATTGTCTGGAATATATGTACTGAAGGAGCAGCTTTGAATGGAGGGAGATCTCAAGATGAAAATGAAAATTCTCAGATTTTCCAATCTAAAGTCAGAAGTCTGTAATTCTTTTCAGCTAAAGATCTTTAGAGTTCCTGTATATTACCTGATACAGAGATAACGTTATGGACAAATCTGTAAGGTGCCTGGTTTTGTGCAGCAAACTCCAAGTGTGAAAGATGGTGTCCAAGGAAGCACAGATGTGTTATAATTTGAAGTATCTGGCTTGCTTTGATGTGGGTGCAGCTGTTGTCACTGCCATCACTGCAGATGGTGATAACCATGGTTACTGCAACAACCATTTGAGGCTAGAAACAAGAGCTTTGCTATTATTAAACTCTCAATGTGTAAAACTCCTTGAACTGATAACTGGATTAGTGCTTGTCATTTGAAAAAATTAAGAACTCTTGTCCCATAAGATGATGATCTTACATTTATGAGAATCTACTTGTAGATTTGATGGAAAGAATTGATGCTAGTAGGGTGATTCATGGACCAAATGCATGTTAGATGTCGAATTATGTAAACTGGATGATTTCATAAAGGTAACATTCTTATGCAGTGTGAATAAAAGCTATTATTAATTTTGGAGTAATAGGAGGAATAAGCAGAGAAATTTACTCCTGTCTCCCCAACAAACTCTTTAAAATTCTCCCTTAAATGGATGCATTTCTCAGTTTATTTTTGTCATTCTTATAAAATATTGGTTTTTTGTATGACTGACTTCATTCACCTATTTTTGGGTTCCAAAAACGTTATTACTCTATAAATTTGTAATTAATTTTGTATTACACACAGTGAGAAATGGAACTGCAAATAATAAGAAAAATAAATCTAATTTTATCACCTCCTAAATGTTATTATAGGCAAGAGCATTCTTCTGATTACCTGGAGTCGTTTAGCACCATCTGTAGTGCCATGTGTAACACAGTTAAAGAACTATAATAGATGGTGAGGATAAACACAGTTAAATTAAAAATCGTTGCTGAGCAAATGAGTATGTAATATTTTAAGTATGTAAGAGTCTTCCATGGAGAGGAGCTCTATCTATAACCCACTGCTTTCCTCTCTGGCTCTCTCAGTGCAGAACTACGGTGGCAATGAAGTGATTGCCACTGGTAAGTGTTCTCCGAATGTTGTTACTGTCTGTTTCATCTGTATTTTCTGCCCAGTAACAAACTGTATTATTGCTTTAGTGGTGTTCTGTTGCATCCTCTCCTCTTTGCCTGGGGTGCCCGCATACAAAAGGAGAGAGGACCGCTGTGATGATTGTTCTTTACTCTAGTGGCATGAGCAGTTGTATCTGTCTCCAGAGTTAAACAGCTGAATTGGCTCCAAACTTTTGCAAGTGGCAGATGGAGTGTTTAAGTAACTAGGTAATGAATTTGCGCTCAGCACTCTTGTTAGTTGTCTTAAGGGGAAATGTTTAAAACAAAAAGAGAACCTTGCTTAACATGACCTTTTGAGTTTGAAAGGTGGTGACATTCAGCAAGATATTTGTGATTCGGTAATGGAGTAGATTGGCAATTCCATTTAAAATAATGTTGACTTCTTATTAAAGTGTTATTTACCTTATTTTTAAAAAAGGGGATTTTTGAGTTCATAGAATCACTAGAATAGAATAGCTATTGAAATTCTTTTGTCAATGTTACAATCAAGTGCTTGTTTGTTAGAATTATTCTAGATGCTGAAAGCTGTTTTCTGATCTGGCTTGTCTATAAATTGCTTTCTATAAAGGTTACAAATTTTAGCTGACAGTATTTTGTCAGAGTATGATTGACCCTAGCTTTATACTTTGATAAAATTACAAATAAGTGTAACTTGAATTTCTTCCTTCTATAACTTTTACTTTCCTTTCTGAACATTTCTGTAAACGTTTTGTTAGGATTTGGTTGTGCTGAGCACAAATGTGTTCCACAAGTCCCTTTCCTGTCTCTTGTCTTGAAATTTCCACGAGGAGAAGGAAAAGAGGGTAAAGTTAACATTTTTATATTGGATTACTTTAGAAATGATGAATACTGGTGTCTGTATTTGTATCATGGCAGCCTTATGTATTCCAGATCTGTAACTGACCAGCTGTGTTTAGGTGAAAGTGTTGCCAAAACCAGCATTGCCTATAAAAGAAAACAGGTGAACGGCAACAAGGATGAAATAAGTTTTAGGTTCATCTTGAAGTAAGAATGGTTTCTTAGGCAAGTGTGCTGAATGCTTTGCAAAAAGAGTCCAATAATAAAGAAAAAGCAGTCTCATCCCTCTTCAAAATTATACATGAAGAAAATCATACTAATTTTCCTTTCATCTTCTATCCACTGTCACTATATTTTCCCCCAGTGTTCCTAACTGGATGACTTTTTTCAGTATTTCATTTTACATATGTTAAAAAAAAAAACAAACTTGATTTTTTTTTTGAAAGTAAGTGTGTAATGCTACAACTTCACATATAAATATATTCAAATAGTGATGTGAACGTAAAAAATAAAATGTTACAGTTGTATGGCTGAAGTAGTCATACGTTAGGCGCCTGTGTGCCTCCAGAGGCTTATTGCCTTGAAGAGGGCTTAATGTGGATAAAATGTTAATCTGCTTCACTCATACTGCATAATTCAGTCTTAAGTAAATACTAAATAGGGAAAAGTCAGGTATTTCTTAAATTTCAGAAGAAAAATTGAGACTTTGCTATGCAGAAAATACCTTACTTTCCAGTCATCTTAAGAGTATTGCAGAAAACTTCGGGTTTATATATTTAATTGGATTTTCATGATCTTGTTGCACTTTTTGCAAGTGTTTGAGTAAAAAGAGGCAGGGTTTTTGTCTTACTGTTTTTAACTTAGAAATTAATGGAGCTTAAATATTGGGATGGTTATGCCAAAACCTATATTTCTATTTCTTACTTCATTTTTCAGTAACAAAAAGTGAAGTGTTCTGTAATACAAATTCTGTGCTCACATGTAATGCTACTAGGAGGACGTGAGAGGCTTACTTTGGGTGTTTATATTAACTGAATCAGGAAAACACAATGGGTATGTTTACATTTATAGACCAACCTGAGTTAAGGAGATATGAGAACTCTAATATTCTATAACAAAACCAGTTAATAGAATTCTAATTGCACCATGCTGCTTCACTGGAAGTACAGTATTTTGTGACACAATTGTAGTGATTGAAGGAAAAAGATGCGAGGCAGGAGTTGTGTTTTAGTAGTGAACCAATCAAATATGTAAAGTGTTAAAAACCAGGATAGAAATGTTTAGGAGAAGAGCAACATTCTGCCTAAAATTCAGATGCTGAAAGGCTTGTCTTGGAATAGTGCTTAAAAATTTACAGTTACCAATAAAAGCTTTCCTTGAAAGAGTATTAAGTATAGATTATAAGGCCAAGCAATCAATGTGTTAATGTGACCTCCTGCATAACATCAGCCGTAAGGCCAAGTAATATTTTATGCAGTTAGTCTACAGACTAAGTGTAAATAATAAATCTTCACAAAGCAGATTGTGGGACAGCTTAGAACAATTGCCAATAAGTCCACAGTCATTTAGGTTTGAGCAGCAGTAAGCTTAACACTGTGGAAACTTACGGATAGCCAAGTGTTTCTTATATGAGGTGTTTTGCTAGAGATCTGAAGACGCTGGAAATGCTGTACTGAAATGAGTACCAGTGAGTCTTATGGAGTGCAGCTCAACCTTGCAGACTGACTAAAAAAGCTGAGTTTTGTAAAGTACTACAATAAATTTACTGCGTGCCGTTCTGGAGCCCCCAACATAAGAAGGACATGGACCAGTTGGAGAAGGTCCAGAGGAGGGCCACAAAGATGATCAGAGGGCTGGAGCACCTCTCCTGTGAGGACAGGCTGAGAGAGTTGGGGCTGTTCAGCCTGAAGAAGAGGAGGCTCCGGGGAGACTTTATAGCTGCCTTCCAGTACCTCAAGGGGGCCTACAGGAAGGATGGGGAGAGGCTGTTCAGTAGGGCCTGTTGTGATAGGACGAGGGGTAATGGTTTTAAAATAGAGGGAGGTAGATTTAGATTAGATATTAGGAAGAAATTTTTTACAATGCGAGTTGTAGAACACTGGAACAGGTTTCCCAGAGAGGTGGTGGATGCCCCATCCCTGGAAACATTCAAGGCCAGGCTGGATGAGGCTCTGAGCAACCTGATCTGGTTGAAGATGTCCCTGCTTCCTGCAGGGGTTTTGGACTAGATGATCTTTGAAGGTCCCTTCCATGCCAAATCATTCTATGATTCTATGAAATGATGCATAAACTTTGATTGCAAAGGGAAGAAAATTCAGTGCTCTCATGAAAGCCCAACCAAAGATGCTAAAATTGACTTGATACATTGAATGGAACTTTACTTTGTGTGTTTGGCCTTACAATAATCTCTCATCTTCGTTAGGGAAATCTGGAAAACTGGGTAACATGGTACTTGAACAGGTACAGACCTGACTGGGTCAGGAACAGAAAGATGTTGAAAAGTGTCTTGGATATGATAACTATGTTCTACTTAATACAAAATGTGTCTTGCCCTAGTGCTAACTTTTTAATGTGACATGTGAGTCTTGGGATGAAGCTGAAATATTTGTTGCCAGACAGGCAACCCTTGTCGATAGGCAGGGTTAGTGGCCAAACCTGGTTTCTTCTGTGGTGAATTTCTACAGGTGAGTTGCTACATCTTGGCTACTGTCATAACTAGGATAATTATTTCAGCTGATTGAGAGTTTATACACTTGTCCTAGTCAAACTGAACTTGGAAAAAAGTACCTGTTTTGATCCTGATAGTTTCACAGATATTCATGTGGTGACAAGACAAATTGGGTAACAGGAATTTATAACGTATTATGTTCCTTTGTATCAGTTACAAAGGACCTAGACTGGCTAACGTACCAATACATTGTGAGTGGGAGCTGGCTGAGCTTCAGTGCTGAGAAAGCTGTGCAGACATATCACTGTAGTGAGTTTTGGAAGGAAGCCAAGGAAATGTAGGATTTGCTCAGAAGGATTACGCAGAGTCATTCTGATCTGCATTTGAAATGTTGGATCTGGTTTGACCCTCAGCTGCTGTGAAATGATTGCAAAGGTGATGCAGGCAAGTGACACAATACAGTGGCCAGTTGTGGCCTCCTCTTCCAGGTGCAGACCACGCTGTTCTAATTAATGGCTTTCCGAGAGCTAGATTAGATTGTGTTCAGGGCAGGAAGGGACACAAAAGTGCTTTGTATCTTTCAAAAAAAGTTGTTGCTTTAAAATTAACAATCTAGTTTTCGTAGTGGAGTACTTTGCCAGGAAGCAGCTTTGTATGTGCTAGCAGATTCTGCATTCACTCTAATTTCATTTCTGCAGTGATGCTGTGATTAATATTTTGGTTTTGTTTTGGTTTTTTTTTTTTTGTTGGTTGGGTTTTTTTGATTGGTTTTGTTTTGTTTGGTATCCAATAAATAAAAACCAGTAAGCAAAGTTTAATTTGATGTGCAGGGCTGGTGAAAGCTGGCATTCAAAGGAGTGAAACTAGTTTGACTGGGACTGACAGTCACACAAGGTGTTTTTCCAGTAAATCTTAAAGAAAGCATAATGGTCAAACTTTTAGTTATCAGAAATGTGCTTTAATGAGCTTAGTTATCCATAAATCTATTTGGTATTATACTTTTCGATCAACTGAAGAAAGATCAAAATGTTATGTGCTACAACGGGAGTGTCTTTGTAACCTGAACTAGTAGACAAGTGAGTAGGAGTGTTCTCTCTGAAGTATTACTATTACTAGGTAAAATTTCAGGTCACAGAGGAACTGTATTGTCAAATGTCAAGTACTTGAAGTAATATGGTCCATAAGACTGTTTTTAAGGAGTCACGTTTTAGTCATCCTGGGATCTGCAGAAATAGATGTAAGCAAGCTGTTAGAATCTCATTGACTATTGTAAATTTGAAAAGAAAATGTACAAGCATGCAATCACGCTTTTAAAATTATTTTTTTAATTACATACTGTCTTAAAAGGGAAAATAAGAATTCTGTTGGTACTGCTTTCATCCCATTTTTTAAAAACTTAGTTTAGAGTCCCTGTGCAAGAATGTGGATTCTTCAGAATGGAGATGGCCTTAATTTTATGTACATAACTGCTTATAAATACATATTTTGGGTGTCTGAATCCTTCTAAAATTCTTTCTGTATGGATGTGACATTTCTGTCAGATATATTTGCAGTGACTGATTTTTAGAGAAGTCCTTGTGCCATATTTTCACATCTAAGCATCTGAAACTTTGAAATTATGCAATTTCAATGTATTTGCTTTGGAATATAGATCCATATACCGGAGAATTGACAAAAGTTGTTTTTTCTGTTCAGAATCTGTTACCTGAAATGCCCATGAGATGGTGCTCATCAGTCTTGGTTTGTGTGGCAGCCGATCTGTGCATAGTTCTGACTTACGAGCAAGAATGCAGTAGCTGGCATTGCTGTCTTTCTAAGGGAAAGAAAAAGAGCAAAGCAACCTGACAATATCTTGAATTAATATACAAAATACCTATTACTGTACTATTTTGAAGCATGTGTAAAACCAGTCTGGAGATCCCTGCTCGTCTTTGGGAAGATCGATTTGAAGCTAGTTTACAGAAATTATAGATTACCATTTAATTTTTCTTTCTTAAAAATGAGTTTCTAAATAAGCGAAGGACAAAAAAATTTTTAGACATCTGTCTTTTTTGTGCAACTTCATTTCCTTCTGTTTTTCTCAATGATCCCTGAAAGTTTTCTTTATAGAGGGCATTCTGCTGATAATCCACACTGGTGTGTTCTGTTCTGTAATATCTTTCCGTGGGAATTTCTTTAGTTTGATTTGTTTATGTTTTCTCCTTGACTTATGCAGACAGTCTATAACAAGCAATACAGAGCAAGAGGCCTTGGGAGAAATGTTAAACTCTTGTTAACTAAGAGTGCTCTTTCTTTGAGCTGGACTCACAGTGTTAAAAGCTCCAGTGCTGTTTTTCAAGAGTGTAATTTCAGATGCAAGATGGGGAGAAAAAAAAAAATAAGACGAAGATGTTAGAGTAAAATTTCTTTTTTTTTTTTTTTTTTTTTTTTTTTTTTTTTTTTTTTTTTGTAGCAAGCTGTGCCAGTTCTAGGTCAGAGAATTTAAAATAGAGGAAAAAAATTCCTATGAAAGGGAATTAAGAAAATTTCTGATTGAATTTTCATTTGGGAAAACTTAATTGAAAAAATTCATTTTGTAATGTTTACTTTAACATGAAATAATGCTACAGTGCTTCAGGGAAGTTGCTGATTATGGAGGGAGTCAAGATACACTACGAAAGAAATCCTGGAGATTGTTGTGTTGTTGTCAGAAAAAAAATAGCTCAGCTAGAAGTAGGGCCAGCCTGAGTGAGGAGAATGTGGGCCTACAATTCATGATAAAAACGCCCATTTTGAGCTCTTAAGCCACTTTGACAGTCTTAAAAATTACGTTTGTAAGAATTGTTTTTATTCCAAAAAGTATTTTTATTTCATGGCCTAGAAAAACTAATTTCCTGTCAGATACTAGTATTTCTTGAAGAGTACAAGTCTCATCTTGAACAACTCCAAGAAAGCACACTTTTAGAGAATTAAGTTTAAGTCCAATTCCCCAGGAGTCAGGATTTTTATTCTTACAGAAGAGTGTAAAGAGAGACAGGTCTTGCAATAATAATTCTAAAAAGACAGCAGTTATATTTCTGATGAATGTTTTACAGCTTGTAATACCACATAGCTTAGAATGCATTGCTGTTTACCCAGGATTACCAGAATTGTGTAGACATTTCTTCAACAATTACAGTACAGGAAAAACAGAAAAATGTGAAACAAACAGGCAAAAAGCTTCCTGTATGTAAACTTGTGGGTCCATAGTCAAACAGATTGTATGAATAAATCACCATTTACTGAACTGATGACAGAAGTTTTAAATTTGTTGAGAATAAAACTTAAGACACAAAGTCTTAAGTTTTGTGGGAATGTAAATACCTAAGTTGCACTTTTTGTTTATTGTACTTGAAGATAACTACTGTACACTGAAATGATTGCTGAAGTACCTGTGTGGGTTTTGCTTTACACTAAGAACTGCTTTTTTTTTTTTCTGTGATTCAAACGTTTGAAAGAAACAATAAATGTAATATGTTGTACTTGAGATGAAAGTAGGGTTTGGAGTAAACAGTCTCATCTTGTTCACCAGTTGTGAAACATTATCCTAGTTACAACAAATGATTCTTCTTCCCTTAATCAAGTATTTAAAGTGAATTATTACCTTACTAAAAGTAACTGATTTTTGAAGGCAGTATCCTGAAATTGTAGTATTTTATTACTCCTTGAAACAGCAGCTAACCTGGTGTTCCACCCAGTATGCCTGTACTCAGCTGTCAGCATTAATTGCTGCTTTTTTTGAGAAGCAGAGAAGACATCTGACCTGTGTGTTTGGTTTTAAGTCTGTTTACTTTTTGGAGTGATCAAGTTAAACAGGTGTAGAATAAGTGGGATCTTTTGCTACCAATTATATAATGATTTTCATCAGTTTAAAATGTAAAAAAACTCGAATGGCAGAATTTTCTGACTGTTTAGAATGATATTAGGAGATATGAGTGACTGTGACTTAAGAAATATGTGGAGTAGGAGTGAGTGTGCTTTTTCTTAAGAGTTTACTGCAAAAATATTTTCATGATTAAGTGTGAATAAATTACTATAATAGAGGAAAACAAATGAGTATAAAATAAAGATGTTCATAGTATGCTAGTAGTATCAGTTTTTCATGTACTACATCCTGATTATGTCTTCTATGTAAACTAAACTGACTTTTTTAGGAAATCTGTTTAAAGACCTGTAGTTTTCCCTACACCTCAAACAGTGTGTAAATGAATCAGGTTCATGTTTGCTTCTTCAGACTTATTTTCTGTGATCTATATTCCTTTCTGCTGGTACAGTACTTTTAAAGTCAGTGTTTGGGAAAAAAAAAAAAAATTGCTATATGGACTTGACCACATGTGACACTTCGCTAATAATTATTTGGTACCTCCTTTTATTTCCCTTATTTGCAGTTACTATGCGAGTCGAGACACTATGAAAAGTCGAAAGACACACATTATAAAAAGAATAAGAGGAACTACATAATGAAATGCACTAACTTCATGTTGGCAATTGAAATTTGAAATACAATGGCACATACACTGGAAGAATTTGGATATTGATTGCTTGCAGTAGATGATTTCTGCTATACCTATTTTAACTTTTTTAGTAGTAGAGGTGAGATTGTGGATTTTTCTGCTTTTTAAAGTATAGAAATTAAAGTTTAAATATGCAACAGCCGTTTATGAGTTATTTTCAGTGTTTCACTTTAGAATTTTATAATGAAGCAAGCCATTGATGAATTGACTTTTTTGATAAAGAAATGTTTGTTTAGAAAAAAAATGTGTGATGACAATCTGACAGGGTTACCACTGTAATCAAATATTTCTGTGATTTTTGTGTCAGCTTATCTGAAGGATCACTAGTGACTTAAAAGCATATAAAC
>WHYT01017390.1:84871-100202 GCA_009806455.1 Tetrax tetrax | reverse complement strand
TTTAGAAAAAAAAGTGTGATGACAATCTAACGGGGTTACCACTGTAATCAAGTATTTCTGTGATTTTGTGTCAGCTTATCTGAAGGATCACTAGTGACTTAAAAGCATATAAACTTTTACAGTTCCGGTTTTTTTTGGTTTTGTTTGGGGTTTTTTTGTTTGGTTTTTTTTGTTGTTTTTTTTTTCCAGAGCTTTTTATTTCCTTCTGTTGAGCAACTGAGCCCAGGCAATCTACAGCTCTGAAATCTGGGTTTCAGAGTAGCTGATTTGCCTGGGAGTTTGGAAGTCCTAAGGACTGCCGTTTCAGTGCATGTGTTGCAACTCTTTCACAGCTGAGGAGTCCAAGAGCTGTAGAGTCCTCAGGTGTCTCCTGGGTAGTATTGCAGGGTAACAGGGCTATTGGACAAGTTCCTAATTCAGTCAATGATGAGCAGCAGAAAATGTGGCAGTGATGGTATCAAAAGTTAGCAACATTCGCTTCCCCACCCCTCCGCCCCATAATTGTTTTTTTCCAAAGTGGAATTGTAAGTTTCAAGAAACTTATTTGCCCATTTATCTTGGCTGTGGGAAGAATTTTCTGAATTCCAGAACTGCAACAGAAATAGTACTGATCAAATTATTATTTTTGTAACATGTTTTCTGTGCAGAAACAGAAAAATGGAAAAACTACAAATACTGTGAGCTGTCTACTTTGTTGCAGAATTAAGGGGAGTAGAGAAATCTACTTTAAGTTGGATGAATGTATGTTGTGAAAGAAATTAGTGGTTTTGGATATGCCTTACACAGAAATGTGCACACTTACAACTCTGGAGTTTTGGAACAGTGCCGTATGTCTTAATCTTTGACAAAAACCCCCACTAAAGCTTAGTGTGTAGATAAAATTGTCCTTCTACTTGAAAAAATATGGTGAGCTATGCAGAAGAGGATGTATGTACATACCAGTGTTTTTGCTAGAGCAGATGGTAGTTAGTAGTCCTCTTTCGGCTTTGTTCTCCAAAGTTACACTGGAACAAAAGGTAATACGTAGACTGATTGAAAGGAAAAGGAAACTTTAAAGATTTTTGTTCTGTTTTCTTTTCTATTTTTAATTTTCTTTTTCTTTTCTTTTCCCCTTAAAGGCATATGTATTTGTGAATTTCAAGACATTCTGATATTTGGAGTGAGATAATAAAGGTACTTGTGCCAATCTTTGGCTTTACATGTAAGGGACCACAGTTTATATTGTTATCAGATTGCTGTCTTGAGGCTTGTTTCTTGTTTAATGATTTTTGTGTTCATTACTTTTTCTGTTATATTTGGAAATCTTTCTCTTATAAGGGAATATTGAGCCCCTTGCTATAGGAAAGACATTGAGGTGCTAGAGTGTGTCCACAGAAGGGCAACACAACTGGTGAAGGGTCTGGCACGCAAATCTTAGGAGGAGCAGCTGAGGGAACTGGAGTTGTTGAGTCTGGAGAAAAGGAGGGAGAGGGGAGACCTTATCACGCTCTACAAATACCTGAAAGGAGGTTGTAGCGAGGTGAGTGTTGGTCTCTTTTCTGGAGTAAAGAGTGATAGGACGAGAGGAAATGGCCGCAAGTTGCACTGGGGAGATTTAGATCGGATATTAGGAAAAATTTCTTCGCCGAAGGGGTTAGCAGGCATTGGAACAGGCTGTCCGGGGAAGGTGGTGGAGTCACCATCCCTGGAGGTGTTCAAAGAACGTGGAGCTTAGGGACATGGCTTAGTGGTGGACTTGGCAGTGCTAGGTTAATGGTTGGACTCTATGATCTTAAAGGTCTTTTCCAACCTAAAGCGTTCTGTGATTCTATGACTCTTAAATGTGTGGAATGCCACAGGAAATATTGTTGCTAAGAGGCTGATTGGATAAACATTGAGGAATTTGCTTGGCAAAACTTTATTTCTAGACATAATGTGCCAGTAGAAGGAAAGAAAATGAAATAGCTCCTATGTTAGAGGCTCCACTGAATCTCCAGGTTTAGAATTTAAATCAAAATGGTTTACCTGTAAGCTGAAGATCTTTTTCTATTTGTTTGTTTAGATGAAAAATGTTGAAGTACTCTATCATTTCCAAATAATTTTTATTTATAAATTCTGTAGTTACCCTTGCAGTCCCAGAATCCATTACTGTAATAGATGTTATATGTTTTCTTTGAAACTTGTTTTAGTAAATAAATACAATTCTTTATAGGAGGGACAGACTTTAAGAAACTGGGAAGATGGTTACTTGTTCTTTTATTATTGTGGGTCTTTACTGCTTACAGAATTTGAAGGAAATTATGTAGGGACTACATGACTTAACACTAAAGAAAAAAGGGAAAATAATTTGGATATGGAATAAAATAGAAGATTTTGCTTGAAAGATTATACTGTTCTTTGTTTTGATGGCATTAACCTCTCCTTTTGTAATGATACTTTCTTTATGTTCGATTTGGGTAGCATTTCATAGTGGCAGATGTTCTTTCCTTCATTGTCTCACTAAAGTAAGATTTATTGTTCAGTTAATCACACTTTTCACAGAGAAGAGAGTATTCTAAGAAACACCATTTCACATACTCCTGCATTATTTGGATGTAACCTTTTTTAGGTTATGTATATTATCACTCGTGGATGATAGTTTAGTTTTGAATCAGATTTGCATGTGGGGAAGGTGTTCAAGCATCCTTCTAAATTCTTAAATCCTTATGAGTGTGGTAACTCCAGAGCAAGCCTTTTTGCCGTAGAAGTCCGAATACGTGACATGACAGTGTTGATGAAGGAATGCTGAGAACTCCATTAGTACTGTGTTTTTGTTCAAATTCTTGACAAATCTGTTGAATTTGGTGTTTAAAAAATTCTTTTAAAGTTGAAAATATTGGAAGCCAAGCCTTAGTAAATGCCAGCTTTACTGGCTAAATACTTGCTTGAGTCTGTAATTCCAAACTCTCTTGTCTAACAGTTGTTGCTTTCCTCCAGTCTGAACTGCAGTTGGTCGTGGGGCAGTGGGAGGGTCCTGCCAGGTTTTCTGAAGAACACCTGACAGTTACAGTTGGTAGTATTTGATTGCAAAATTAAAAAAAAAAAAAAAATCAAACAGAACATAGCTCACAATTGTATTAATTGGAGGATGCTTTTGTCTTTTTAGATCTGACTTCAGTTGCAGCTCCGGTCAACAGTTAAAACGAGCTTGGTCATAACATAATTCCTCTCTGTGGATATGGCAGGTTGCATAAATGGTTTGTACACTGGCCCGTGTAGGAGGTGACTCTCACAGAAAAATTGGGAGACTGTGATGTGAACTGGATGGGTAGAAGTGCTTAGCTAAATGTATAGAAAGATGTATAGCTAAGTCAGGATTATGTAGTTTTCTATGGAAGTGGAAAAAGTTATCGTACAGGGGGATGAAGAGAACAACTGGCACTTACTAGGGGAGGCACTTGCCAGAAGAGTGGGGACACTAAACAGGAGGTTACATTTGTAGGTGACAGTGCTAATGTATGCAACACTGGTAGTCTTTGTCTTGTTTTTTTTTTCGATTTTTTTTTTTTTTTTTTTTTTTTTTTTTTTTTTTTCTGATTTGGACTGCGGGCGGAATGAATTTTCTGCTGGTAGCATACAATGAGAATGTCCTGAATGATGGAGGTAGATGCAAGCAGGGCATTCTCTGAAAAGTCATCCTGACTGTATGGTTTCTTCCCCACTCTGAACTTGTTGATTTGTATGATATTAGAAAGGTTTTCTTTTGGACTTATTCCTTGAGGGGAAGGATTAAGATAGGACAGGTTGCAGACGTGTGCAGCTTGGTGACTGGGGTATGGTTAGTCTGTTTCTCTCAGTATATAGCAGATTGGTTTTGTTTGCTGATGGGTGATATTTCCAGACTTAACAAACAGGTGCTTGATGAAGTTCCATGTATCTGGATACTGGGGAAAAAAAAATTAATATCCTTGTAAATTCAAATAGAAGATAACTTTTAGAAATGCAACTGGCGAGGGAAGTGCTGGGGTACGGCCAGTATGGTACAGTGCTTTGCTATGTGTTTTTCATGTATTTGAGTTTAAATTCAGAGTAATGTAACTCAAGCTGACATTCTTCTGGATGTCATAAAATGACAGATTTCTGATTTTTAAAATGTCAAAACCATAAATCATTAGTTTGCTAAGATTGCACTAGCAAGCTATTAAAGAAGATGGCAGTATTTACTGTAGATAAATGCAAATTTGAAAAGGTTCTCTGTATCATGGTTTAAATGATTTATTTGCTTTCAATGCACATATGAATCTGATGTGATGTAAAGATTTAGGATATTTCATTTCCTGTACAGAGCTACAAATTTGCATATTATTAAACCATCTCTTGGAGTGGTATCTTTCTTGTATGTCTTAAACGCTATCACAGGTTAAGGTTCACTGAAAAAAGTAAATTAAAACAGAAGCAGAATTTAATGCTATTAATACAGATACTGGAAAGATATGAATTTCAGCTGGATTTATATATAGTCTATATCTATGTTAATATCTATCAAGATCTATAATGCAAGCCAAAGTTGGAAAAGTGCCAGGTTTTGTAAATATGCCTTCAGGCACTATTTGGAGTGTGTTAAAAGTTTGTCTTGAAATTGTTTATTTTGAAAAAAAAATCAGCTTGGTAGTCCTTTTTTTCCTCAGAAATTTGTAATAGAGCTTATAGTTGCATGGTCTCCTCAGGAGCAAAGGACCTCTACGCTCAGTGTTGTGCTTCAGACAAAAGCTGGTAGGGAATCAGTTTTGTACTTCTCCTCTCATCTTCTCCACGTTTGTCCGATAGCCTGCGGGTTTGCTGGGTGGATCCTCTGTTTGGTCTGTGTCAGAGTGGTTCTCTGGGCTCCTAGAACTCATGTTTTGTGTCATGTTCTTGGCAATCCTTTTTATATCAGCTGTCCCACCTCTTGATGAGCCAGTAAAGATAGGGAGGAGGGTAAAAATCCTAATATTGGATTTACCATTGTCTTTCAATTTTGGAATCTGTTGTTGAATTTCCAGAATGGAAGACAGAGCACTGTGCATAATGGTATGGAGTGCTGTAACTGTTTTGAGTTCAAGTGCGGTATTTGTTTTTAATTTGAACTGCGTACTGAGATAATTTTTTAAAAAGGATACCAAACTGATAAAATAAATGTAGGATTTCTTAGTCTTCTTTTCCCTATTTGTTTTTGTAGGATAAAATTTAACTTTGCTAGTAATTTAGCTTAAAACTGGGATTGTTCCCTTTATAAGACAGTGTGTGTGGTATGTACTTTTAAAAAGAATTTCTAAAAGCTTTTTCTAAAAATAGATTCAAATGAAAATGAATAAAATTTGAGGTTTGAAGTGCCACTCCCCCTGTCCCCGTGTTTAAAAACACTACGTAGAGCTAACTCTTCCTTGCATTGCTGTGCTTGCACTGGGGCTTCAACTGCACACTACAAACTGAACTAATTGTGTTTGTGCACGAATTTGATGTAAAAATGCTTGCAAGCAGAGTGAAAAAACTTATTAGCTAAGGAAAGTACAGCACAATTGATGACAACATAATTATCTTCTAAAACTGTATTGTCCCCTGTGCCCCTCTTTCTGTTGGGAAGGAGGAACCACCATAAGGATGCTTCAGATGTATTGTGCCTACCTGGACAAGAATTTTGCTTTTTTACATTTGTTATTTTGAGATAATAATTTTAATGTATACATAAGCATAGCTCAATACCTCTTTAAAGGAAAGTTTTAATGAACTGTTTCATGCCTTAGATTAGCTGGTTAGGAGATACTTGCTACTCTTTCCTGTGCAAATTGGGTAAATTCTGTGCTTTCTTTAGTTAGCAATTATGAAGTTTAATAAACTCTGGTTATATATAAACCGATACTTAAATGTGAACTTTTCTGTTAATTTGAAATCTTATGCAGTCTTATTTCTTGGAGATACAGCTTTCTTCTTTGTTGTGACAGAGCATGAGGTATAAGCTGCTGATATAAAAGCTGTCTTGGTGAGGAAGTGAATTATACCGTGCTGAGACACTATGTTAAAAATGTGTAATGCTGGGCTAACAGTTTCAAATACAACATTAGGTGGCAGTAGTAGACTCTTAACACCTTGTGGGTCCTTGTTAAATTTACTTTTTGTCAGTTTTCCAAATGAGAGACAGACTTGAAGAAATTTTATTTTAAAACAGAACATTCATGTCCATGAAAGGAAGCAATGGGAGTGATTTTTCCTGACTGATCTAGCTTTGATAATAGTTAATAACAGTATTGAATAGAATCATATGAAAGCCTCAAGATTAAAGGGAATGCAATGTTGTTGTGCAATGCCACTATTGATATGCCTGGATTAAAACGGACCTTTCTTATTTGCCAGGTAGATGAAGGTGTAGGTTTTGTTAGGAACTTGGTAACAGGAAAGAAAGCAGCTAATTAAGAAGAAAATGTACCTTTTTTTTCTTACCATCCTTTTTCCTTAGAAAGCAGATGAGATTAATACTATTAGTATTTTTTTTTTTTTTTTTTGTAACTATTGGGTAGTGTTGGATGGGGAGTGGTGACTCTAGTCCAAGATATCAGCAAGAAAGGTTTGTGGTTTACTGCTCAAGAAATACCTATTTGCTCTTTGATTATTTTTGGTTTTTTGGGGTCAGTCATGGTTTTGGGAGGTTTGGGGTTTTTTGGGTTTGTTTTGGGTTTGTTTTTGGGTTTTTTTTTTTTTTGTTTTGTTTTTTGTTGTTGTGGTGTGGTTTTTTTGTTTTTTTTTTTTTGAATATGGAAGAAAGCAAGTCCAAAGTTGGAGCAAGGCCAAAGAGGATGCTTATAGAAGAGGCTGGAGTATAATCTTCGCTGGTCACTTGCATATTCATGGTCTCTTGTTACTTTAAACTTTGAGCTCAGGTGCCACATGACTTTGAATCATGTGCATCTTGTTGGAAGCTTATGACCTTGCCTTTCATGAGTTGATCTTCCTGTAGTTCTTCCTACTTTACCTAGTTTTTCTGGTTGCATTATGGCTGATATAGTCCACTTTTTTTCTTCAATATATTGCCACATCTAGGCTTTTTCTGTTCCTTTCTTGCCTCCCTAAAACCTCTCTGGGCCTGAGCCCTATTTGTCGTAATTTCACTGACTTGACATTCATACTAATGTCACTAGTTGATACACTTATGGAAACTATCAGCAGGCTTTCCAATGAAATCTCCTCTTAGGACTTGTATTTTAATATATTCTCATATCCAAGAGTTATGTTAGTGATAGAAACAACTGCATGGGGAAGTGGGGGATGAGGTGCAGAGAATGGATTGCTGCAAATTAGTATGTGTGATTTATTCTTTTTCCCCACCTTTTTCCTCTTCTGGTCATAGAATAATAGAATAGTTGACGTTGGAAGGGACCTTTTAAAGGTCATCTAGTCCAAGCCCCCTGCAAAGAACAGGGACATCTCCAACCAGATCAGGTTGCTCAGAGCCCCATCCAACCTGGCCTTGAATGTTTCTAGGGGTGGGGCATCCACCACTTCTCTGTGCAACCTGTGCCAGTGTTCCACCACCCTTACTGTAAAAAACTTTTCCTAATATCTAATCTAAATCTACCTCCCTCTATTTTAAAACCATTACCCCTCATCCTATTGCAGCAGACCCTGCTAAAGAGTTTCTCCCCATCTTTCCTGTAGGTTCTGGAAGGCCGCTATAAGGTTTCCCTGGAGCCTTCTCTTCTCCAGGCTGAACAGCCCCAACTCTCTCAGCCTGTCCTCATAGGAGAGGTGCTCCAGCTCTCCAGTCATCTTTGTGGCCCTACTCTGGGCTTGCTCCAAAAGGTCCACGTCTCTAGATGCCTTTCCAAATCAGAACCATCTTCTTATCACACCCAGAGTGTGTACCACACTACTGACTTTCACTGTGTGCCCTCAGGGAATTTGACTGGCTTGGGTTCACTTATGATCCTATGAGATTCTTTCCCTAAAGAGATTTTAGTTCTTATACTTCTGAAATGTTTGGTGTGTTTTTTTGATGATCAGTACATTTATTTTAAGTTTGAGTACATGAAAGGAGATGGGAGTCCAGGATGTGCATTATTACTTTGGTGGAAAATGAGAGTAAGTGTAGGCAAAGAATATTGTGTTTATTTTTACTCAGAAGCTAATAGCTGAAATGAATTAATCTTTTTTCTATTTGTGTTCTCCAAAAGCTGCTTTCAGATTCCATCATCAAGGGGTGAAAAACGGGATTTTTTTTGTTTGTTTGCTTTTAACCTTAGGTCGACTAATGAAGTAAAATTGCATTAAGAACAGGACCAGTTTGTATAACATAGCTATTTTGTGAACTGAGGGAAAACATAGGGTGTATATCAAAGTTTTAATTGTTGAAATGGCAACTGGTTTAGCTTCAGCACATTTTTCTTGATGTTTATCAGGTATAAGTACCTTACTGTTATGAATAGAAGATTTTGTGTTGTTATCAGCTTTGTACATACAGCTTTGTGGGTTCTTTATTAAGCAGAAACTTTTAAAATTTTCTCTGAGATAGAACTGACCTAATTGCCTGCATTTTTTCTTTTTATAGGATAGGCATTTTCCATTGGGTAGGAATTGTCCAAACTTCTTGTTTTTGGACATACTAAAGAAACAATTCTAAGATTACAAAATCAACATCTTGAGGAAAAGGGAACTTACAATTTGCTTGGCTAATCTGGTTGTAGGGAACAAATCAAGTACATTTGGCTTGATGCGTATCTGGTAACCAGAAGGATGAGGAAACTCTGTATGTCAAGTCTTTTTTGGAAATTTGAGGTAAAATTGTGGAGATCCAGCCTTATAGTTCTCTCAAGTAGAGCCAATTTTTTTTTTTTTTTTTTTTTTGTGAAGAAATGCTGATTGTGATCTTGGACTTGATTTCTTTTTTCCTTGTTACAGTTTGTTGGAGTATTTTTTTCCTCATATTTTCTTACAAGTTTTTTTATAATACATAAATATAATAATTAATAATTACAATATTTTATATCTGCCCCTGTGAGAAACGACTTTAAATCAGTTTCATGAATTAGATCATGATCTTATAGGAAAGTGGAGCTTGACTGTCTTTATTCTGAGCTATTTTCTGTGTACTGTAGTTTGGCAGTTGCTCACCCAAAGGGTGCACCGTCTCTTGAATCACTTCTCCCATATACTTGACATTAGTGCTATTATGTTGACTTCTCGTTAGTTTGATTCTCTAAGGGGAAAAAAAAAATACCACTCTCTGAGTCTGTGGTTAAAAATTGCTGTGAAGTGTTCTCCCTATTCTCAATCGACTAAATGTAGAAACATTTTACCAAAAAGCTTGAGCTATTGGTTTAGTTTATATATTTTTTTCAAAGGTAAATATAGCTGGCAAAATGTAAAATTTGTGAGGATATATTTGAATACTTTGAATAGTGCCCTTTAAAACCACTCCTGTAAGCTTATGCTTAATTTTACATGCCAAAGAAAGAAAACGTTATGCCACCCTGTGGATTGCTATAAAGATTGTTTATGCAGCTCAGCACAGGACTTAAAATACGTTGAATTGGAGAATTTTGAAAAATGTATTATGCGACATAGGAGACCAAATCATGCTAAAGTGCAAGGTAAGACTATACATCAGTTCAAAGGCTACATTATTCAAAAAAATACAACCATAAAAAAAGTAATAAGATTACATTCTCACACTTCATGGCTAGTAAGGTGCATTAAGCTGCTCAGATATTCATAACTTACTGTGACATTTGGGAAGATTACATTTTGCTGTGCACAGCCATTACTGCAGCTCAGATAATAACTAGCCAATGCATGGACCTGGATTATGATCCCTGTCATTGGAAACAAATTTGTGTTTTGAAGGTTGATCAGTTTCAAATCACCATTAGAAAGGGTTAATATGACATACTGTGGGGTGTGTGTGTGCTTATGTGTATCTAATGGGTATGCATACATATAATACATCAACTGCACTCTGCCTTTGGTATATTGCTTTCTCTGTCAAATTTTTTGTCCTCACTTCCCTTAAAGGAAACGTTAAAATGGTAATTATTTCTACCGTAGCATATTATTTCTAGAATGTACTTGCTGAAATGCTTATGTTTGCAGATTAGATGGGAAACCTAATTTGACAGCTTCCTGGATGGGTGGTTACTGATAATAGTGTATCTAGCCAAAAATGAAAGATTGGTGGTGTAGGCTATAGGGTGAAGGTAAGGTCACTTCTAGTTGCTGTTTATGGTTTTGGTGTGATAATTGATGGTTGGCTGGTAGTTAATACCAAATAAATAGAGTTGAATTTCTTGTTAAGAATTAGCAGGTGTTTGTGGCTACAATTTAAGCTTCAGCTATTCTGTCTGTACACAGAATGCAGTATTTTCTTTGTTTCTTACCTTGATGGTGAGAAAGAGAGTGGCTTCTTGAGGAATACCTCAGTTTTGTAGAAGATGATAAATTTAGTGTAAAATGAAGTGTAACGTTGGTTATTTTTACATTTTCAAATGTTTTATTCAGGTTTTTCCAAAGAGTGGTATACTTTTTTCTTTGCATTTGTTTTGTGATAATTCTGTTTTAATCCATTCTGCTCAGCATTCTCCCTTGAATTCTACGTTACGGAGCTTTCTTGAGGTAGACCTGTGGTCCATCTAGTGGAAGGGGAAAACTGAGGCTTGGTGAATGATAATGACTTGATAGATTTGTTGGAGTAGACAGTGTGAGTTGATATAGAGAAGTTGGGAATATAATTCAAGTCTCTGTTCCCGTGGTTTCTGTAGATATTAAGGAAGCATCTTATAGTAAATTGCATAATTATTTTTCGTGACCAAGAGGGAAGAAAATGGAAAAGTGTAAATTATTGTTTAGAAATCATTGCCATGAGACATTGTCTAGTCTGTCATAAAAGCCGTACCTTTCTCTGCTTCTTGTGGTGTTTGGCGTTACTGATTTATGCCCAGAAGACCGAAGATTGCTTCTTCAAAGTGACAAGATTTAGACACTTGAGGAAAATGTATGGTAATTTCTGTAGCTAATGAAGAGCACATATTCTATTCCATTGAGTAAGTTTATCTTCAGATCCTGACTAGCTGAGAGAAGCTGTCTGAGCTAATATAGAAGCAAGTTAGAATACGTGTTTTGGGGTAGTTTTCACATGATATGGTGTCAGCAAGTGACAGTACTGAAGCTATTAATGGTCAAAGCCTGTGAAAGGAACACCATGTAGGACAGAAGTAATGTCTTTTATCAGACAAACCTGTAGAAGTGAGAATGAGCTGAAATACTTTTGATCATTTGAGTCAATGCTATCTGAGTTTGGATTTGTGTGCTGCTATATAATGGGTATCTTGGCAAGCATGACACGTTTTTAAGGTTAATACAGTTCTAAAGTCCAAGAGAAGCTTAAAAAGTGAAGGGGGAAATTGGGGTAGAGGAGTTAGGTTAGTACAATCCGGTTTTTTCCTTTGGCTGGACTTTGTATTTTATTGAGTACACAAACGAGAAGTAGGTTATTTTCTTCCCCCCTCCACCTCCTTGGCACGTGCGTATGTGGTTAGTTACTCAGTGTGTGTTCAAACAAAACCTGCATCTAGGAGACCTGACATATTAGAGAATTTAAGCGCCTTAGCCAAAGTGTAGTCAAAGGTTTCAAACAGGGCTGCTGTTTCACATTCATGTAAATTTAGCAATTCCTTTTAGTTCCTCTGGCTACTAATGAAACTGGCAGTTAATACTTAACCAACTTTATTCAGTATCTCAGGAGTGACTCTCTAAGTGTTTACAAGTGGCGATATTTCTGATGTGCATCAGGTTCTTTTGGCTAGAATTGCCCTCTTACTTGAGGAGTGTTAAGCACACCTGAAGGAAAGCTTTTAGGGCCACTCCAGGCTGTTGAAGGTATCTTAGCTGACTTGGCTGTCTCGCTGATTTTGGAATACTCACTTGGTCTCTTCACTTTCAACTGTGTGCGGCAGCTCAGAATATCTATATCTTAAACTAGCTAAATGTTCTTCTGCAAGTTATCTGACAGGGGATGACACATTAGGAGCATCTTTGTTGAAGTTACTCAACAGAACTTGAAACAGAAGAAAAGTAAGACTTGATACATTGATACTGGCTTCATTATGGTTTTTCAAGTTTACGTCTTTGATAGCTTTTTTTTTTTTTTTTTTTTTTTTTTTTTTTTTTTTTTTTTTTTTTTTTTTTTTTTTTTTTTTTTTTTTTTTCAGAATGAATAACTTAAAGCATGAAATGATACTTTGATACAATTGCCTTAAGGGTTTTTTTAATCTTTTGTTTGAAAGCTTGTTGGGGGCCACTTTGACTTGGAAATGAACTTTATCATCCAAGAAGGAGAGGGCATCACCTGCATGGTTGACTTGCTGGATAAGTGTGACATCACCTGCCAGGCTGAGGTGTGGAGCATGTTTACAGCAATCTTGAAGAAAAGTATACGCAATCTACAGGCATGCACCGAAGTGGGGCTTGTTGAACAAGTGCTCAAGAGGATTGATAAAGCTGACAATATGATTGCAGGTACAGTTTCACCCGGTATATGACTCAAAGTGTATTCCTTTTATGTAAAATCTCATGGAAACATTTATTAAGTGATAGAAATTTGACATTGCATTTTATTAAGCGTTTGTATTGCTGTTCTTTTCCTTTTCAGATCTCTTAGTGGATATGCTGGGTGTGTTGGCTAGCTATAACTTGACAGTTCGAGAGCTAAAGT
Organism: Tetrax tetrax; assembly: GCA_009806455.1. NCBI lineage: Eukaryota > Metazoa > Chordata > Aves > Otidiformes > Otididae > Tetrax > Tetrax tetrax. Next base: position 87,508 of record WHYT01017390.1, on the reverse strand, counting down.
TATTCTTCAGCAAGCTTCAAGGAGAAAAAGGAAGATGGGTAAAAGAAAACACAAAACTGAAACCATTTTTGTAGTGCTGCTTAAATTTTTCCTAATGTTCATAAGTTAAAAGGCTGTTTGATAACCTTTATAATAAACCAATTTCAAATGTACCAAGAAATACAGGATGCTTTCTGGTATTACATCAATGAATCTTTTTACTTGTAAGTAATTAAAATACAGAGAGTAGAATAGTGGTGAAATTAAATTTCCTCTAGGATCTATGTACTAGATTGGTATTTTTGAACCTCTGGGAATAATATGGTGACTCTAAAAGTGTTTTTATGCACATGTTTTTGTTTTTCTAATTCCAGTTATGTGAAATTGAAGGGAAAAGGATTAAAACTTTCTTGAAGACAAAAGAGAAAAATAAATTAAAAAATGTTTGCATAGGCAGTTCACATTGTCCTTCTTTACCTGAAGCTTGAAAAAAAAAATTATTTAGTTAGACAAGTGAGAATTTGTGGGAGAAACTGAAGGAAATAAGCTCCACCTGAAAAATCGTATCATATATTTTCTCCTGTTCCTGTGTGAACTAGAAAGGGAGAAGAGGATTGTCTTGTACTGTGGAGAACTTCCTTTCCTAAAGTAAAATGTGTATGTTGTAGAGGCCACCAGATAAAGTTTTCTTTGATACAAAATTTTTGTTTGCTGGAATTTGGAACTATTATAACAGTTGTTTTACTTACTTTGAATTTTAATTCAACTCCTTTTATCTCTAAATATTCTACCTAGTGTAGAGAAAGGGTAGCACAGTGTCGCTGTTGACTTCAAATAATTTTGAAAAATGTATTCAATATAAAGGCCAGTATGCACAAATAGCATAGAAAATTTTTAAAAAACCTTTGAAAGAATAACTTAGAAGATCTCAACTTTTTCAAATAAAAAAACCTCTAAACTTAATAGAGGGTTTAAACTTAATCGAACATACAGAGTATATTTAACCGTAGCTGAATTCAAGTTGTCTCTGTAACATTAACTTTTTCATTTCCTGTCTCTCTGCTATTTGCACTTAATTTCCTTTCTTTATTAAAGACTAAATATAGAGGAAAGGAAGAGAAAAATGTCACAGTTGCATTGCTAAGGATTTGCACAACTCTATAAATCTTAAAATCAGCGGTGCTGTAAAGATACGAAGTATTTGGCTACAACACAAATTACTGTGTTGAATTCTATAGTGCTGAAGACATCTAAGCAGTTCTCAGTGTTTCCTCCTCAATTTTAAACTAGATTAATGAAGTGCTGTTTATCTGACTATAATTTTGGTACATTTGAAATTCTTGTGACAGATCATGCAATGCTTAGTTTTCAGAGGGTGGCTGCTTACAAGAAGGGGGAAAAGGACACTTCCTGGAAAAGATCAGAAGTGTAAAAGTGTAGTTTAAAAATAGATCTACTGGAAAGTTATAAAGTGGTAAAAGAAGACACACAAAACTGTTCTGTCGTTATGACCAGTATTTGCTGTACTACTTATGTTGTGAGCTCATATATTTGATTTGGAGCTTATAGTTTCTGAATATTACAACAAAATCAATGCAGAATTAGGGTGGCGATGGGGAAGTGTTAAATATTCACACTAACTGAGCACTCGATTTAGGTGCTCCAAACTGCTCTTGAGACTTGAGTCATTCTCCATGGACTTATTTGAAGGGATGTATGTAACCCTTGGATATATTAGTATGTAACTGTAGTCCTGATGAAAATAATCTTATCTGCTGATCCCTCTCTCCCTTTTGCTAGGTAGTTCCCATCTCCCTTGTGCTGACACAAGTTTCACACAGCCACAATCCAAAACTTACGTAACTGAAAAGTTGTTTGCATTTGTTTTTACTAAATTAGTTTTCAACTGGATCGGTTAACTTTCTTTAGCTCACTGCAAATCCACACAAACAGTAGCGCTGATGGGCATGAACAGATAAAGGGAGGAACAAACATTCAGGGTCAGTTTAGTTTATGCTAGGCGAAAATGGCTCTGACCTTTAAGTCTTTAATTTAGTTATCCAATTAATTGTATTTTGATGCACCTACTGCATATTGTGTGAAGGTTTCCATGACTCTTTATTAATGGTGTTTATTGAAAGTGTTAAGTGTCTTAGCAGAGTATTACTCAAACATGTGCAAAGCTTTAAAAGATATCAAAACTAATTTTTGTATGTAGTCTTTTCTTTCTTACGGACGAGTTTTATGTATTTACAAGTGTAATAATTCTCTTTGTCAGCCACCACATGCTGGGAAGTTATTGTCTGTGTTAAGACACATGCCTCAGAAGTATGGACCTGATGCCTTCTTCAACTTTCCAGGAAAAAGTGCTGCAGTATGTAGATATTTTAAGTCTCTTGTTTGTTCGTTTATTGTTCTGACTGTTTGTTATTTTCATTTGTGATGGGTTTTTTTTTGTCTCATCTGTCATTGTCATGGAGTTTTAAACTTTTTTTTTTTCTCTGCCTGATGCCTACATTGTGCCTAAAGAAATCATAATAACTGTACATAATCACTATAGAAGGACAAATACTAATACAGGAAGAATGGATGTAAATGAGGCTTTTTTGGGTTTTGTTTTTTTTTTTTTTTTTTTTTTTTTTTTTTTTGATCGTTTTT
>WHYT01017390.1:50149-84851 GCA_009806455.1 Tetrax tetrax | reverse complement strand
CCCCCCCCCCCCCACCTCCCCCACCCTTAGAATCATAGAATAATTTGGGTTGCAAGGCACCTTTAAAGGTCATTCAGTCCAACTCCCCTGCAATGAGCAGGGACATCTTCCACTAGATCAGGTTACTCAAAGCCTCATCCAGCCTGGCCTTGAATACTTGCAGGGATGGAGTATCCACAACTTCTCTGGGCAACCTGTTCCAGTGTTCTACCACCCTCACAGTAAAGGATTTCTTCCTATTATCTAGTCTAAATCTGCCCTCTTTCAGTTTAAAACCATTACCCCTCGTCCTATTGCTACAGACCCTGCTAAAAAGCCTGTCCTCATCTTTCTTATAAGCCCCCTTTAGGTACTTGGAAGGCTGCTGTGAGGTCTCCCCAGAGCCTTCTCTTCACCAGGCTAAACAACCCCAGCTCCTCATAGGAGAGATGCTCCAGCCCACTGGTTGTCTGTGTGGCCCTCCTTTGGACTTGCTCCAACAAGTCCACCTCTTCCTTATGTTGAGGGGTCCAGAGCTGGATGCAGTACTCCAGATGGGTTCTCAAAAGAGCTGAATAGAGTGACAATCACCTCCCTCGACCTGCTGACCACACATCTTTTGATGCAGCCCTGGATACGGTGAGCATTCTGGGATGGAAGTGCACATTTCTGGCTCATGTTGAGCTTCTTATCTGCCACTGCCCCCAAGTCCTTCTCCTCAGGCCTGAATGCTGTCAGATTGGTTAAGCACGATTTGTCCTTAGTGAAGCCATGTTGGCTGTCACCAGTCACCTCCTTGTATTCCATGTGCTTTAGCCTAGTTTCCAGGAGGATCAACTCCATGACCTTGCCAGGCACAGAGGTGAGACTGACTGGCCTGTAGTTCCCTGGATCTTCCTTTTTTCCGTTTTTGAAAATGGAGTTATGTTACCTCTCTTCCAGTCATCGGGAACCTCACCAGACTGCCACAACTTCTCAAATATGATGACCAGCAGCTTGGCAACTTCCATCTGCTGGTTCCCTCAGGACCCACTGATGCATCTCATCAAGTCCCATGGACTTGTGCACATTCGGGTTCCTTAGATGGTCTTAAATACCTTCTTAAATACGTTATCACAGAGGTGCTACCACCATCACTTTGGCCAGTGGTGAGTCCATCTTGGAGCTAGTTTTGTCAGACATGAAGAGAGCTTTTGGTATCTTTTCAGAGAAGCCATCTTTATAGCCCACTCACTACCAAAACCTTGCCATGCAAACGCAGTGCAGCCTTACATCCAGTAACCTTTGCTGGTGACACCACAGAAAGTGTTGAACTAGAAGTGGCCATACTTGCATTTGGTGGTTCTTTTAATGATCAAATGATGTAAATAACATATACTGCTTGTAAGACTTCTCTGAGAAAACTGTGCATGCTAGACTGAAAGAGGATTAAATTTAATGATTAGTCTTTTCATAGTCATACAGGTCACTGATTCACTTTTAAGTTCGCTGGTGTTGACTGGAAAAAGAATTTGAAACTAAATAGGTATTTGGAAAATACTGTGCGGAATCTTCTGTCGGAATTTAAGTGTATCAACATTTTTGCTCCTGAAATCATAGAATGAAATAGTATTTTCAAAATTTCATGCTTACCACGTTACTCTTTCCAGTTTTCTTCACATAAACCCATTTACCCTTCTGCCTCAGTGACTTGAGATAAGATTTCACCAACTTGATGACATAATCAATTTCTTTTGGAATGAAAACTCGAGACTGAAAAACGCAGACTACTGGAAAAATGCTTTCTGCAGTTGTGTTTATCACATGCAACAAAACTTGGCAGTAGACAGATTTTTTTTGTTGTTGTTTTGGCTATTTGTGTACAGGTTTTGTATATAAGTTCTAATAACTGTGTTGAATGCTTGAACTGTATGTGATAGCGGAGTGCCTCCGTAACCTTAATGTGAATATTCTTACGGATTTTTAAATTAAGAAGTCTTGGAAATTAAGTATTTAATATAATTACTCCAAGGTCCATTGTGAGTTAAATCGAATGATAGCGCTACCAGTTCCCAAAAGTTGGGCTCAGAGACATGCAGACTGATTAGTTAGCTGGTATAGATAAGGATTACAGCATTTTGTTTGGACAGGGGTAGCTGACTGGAGCGTGGGAGCGTAATGAGTCTGGTGACACTCCAGTTCTTTGATGTTTCTTGTTCATTGGTGTTGATCATCTGGACAGCATCTTTGATCAGAGGTTATGGCAGTTTTAGTTGAAGTGTGTATTGCAAATCTGTGCAGCAAAACAGTGGAAAGCTAATAGTAATGTTAAAAGAAGTCCTAACCAAACGATGAACCTTACACAATAAAACCCAACTGTTTGAAACAAAGGGTCCCACCACACAGTTTATAACCTAAGAGCTTATGAGCTAACATAAACAGTGTTTGATATGAAGGCTTTGGCTGGTGGGGATTGTATTACCTTTCTTTTAAGGAAGTTTGTAAGACTGGCATATTCTAATTGGAAGGCTACATCCATGAGTTTCAAGAGAGAAAAGAATCTTGTAAGTGAAATGTATATGATTCCCTTTTTGTGGCAGGCTTCTTTTAATAATCAGTTATTTTCCTGAATACCAACACTATGTGAAAATAAATTTATAAATGTAATTATTCTGTCAGGTCACCGCAAAACTAAATCAACTTGAATTTACCTTTTGAGGAGTTTTTATGCTGTAAGGCTTCCACCAAAGCATTTAATTTTTGAAGTGTAGTTTACTATAAATAATCTTTGAGATATAAAGACCAGTTTTTAAATATTTAGACTAATTAAATATTTTAACAATGGAGTACAAAAAGCACAGAAGTTATGCCAGATTTTTTTTTTAGTCTAGAGAAACTGTACCCGTTTGTAGTGTACATATTAATGTATCTCTATATCAGTATACATTTGTAGTGTGTATCTTAAACTACGTACCCTTACTATTGTAGTATTGATCTTTCTACATGAATAACTTTCTGATTTCTTTAGGCTATTGCCTTACCTCCTATAGCCAAGTGGCCGTACCAGAATGGATTTACTTTCCACACTTGGCTAAGAATGGATCCTGTAAATAATATCAATGTGGATAAGGATAAGCCTTACTTATATTGGTCAGTATTATGCAAAACCTTATTTCTGATGTTCAATTTCTGTTAATTATTCAATGATTTCTGCTTCCACGTATGTATGTGCTGATTTTGTTTTAATTTGTTAGTTTTCGAACAAACAAAGGACTTGGTTATTCTGCTCACTTTGTTGGAGGCTGCTTGATTGTAACATCCATAAAATCAAAGGGAAAAGGTTTCCAGCATTGTGTAAAATTTGATTTCAAGCCACAAAAGGTGAGTAAAAATAATAAAATCTTTAAAACAGGTTTCATGAACTTAAAATGTAGCATAGGGGAGTGTTGTGCCTATTAATTAGACTCATCTTGCTGTATAAGAACAGTTATACTGGAATGAGCAAAACAAGTTTGTGTTTTGAAATCTTACCTCTTTTTAATTTTATTTATGCAATATATAAGAAAGAGCTATAAAATGCAGTTTGCCAGAAGTTTTGTGAATTTGTAAGACATATGAATTTTCTGAGAACTCAGTACATATAGACAGTTTGAAAGTTGTAAGGCTTGTGATTTTTTTTCTTTCTCTGTTTATACTGTGTTTTCTCCCACCTCCAGACACTCCCTTCTCCTTTTCCTAAGGAGTTTTACTGAGGCTTCTCTTTAATGTGGACAAATACAGAGTTTTTTTAAGAAAGCATGATTACTAACCCACATTTCATTTTCCAAATAAAGCTAGGACCATTAATAGGAGTGTGGTCATCTTACACATGGGAGAACAACAGATTCATTGTTGTAAGAATGTTATACTTTGTTCATTCACATTGTCCAGAAAATAGTCTCCTTGCATTTGGTGCTTTATTCTCTGTATCTTTTTAAATGCAAGAATTAAAATATGGATTGATTTTATTACTGATGTTCAAGGCTTAGTTGCCTATTAAGTAGTATTATGGTGTGTTGAACATGTTTCGTTTTTCAATTAGAAATTCTACTAATGTTTCTGGAGCAACTGGTGTAAACATTTTGTGGGAGAACAGACCTCCTCAGGAATTTCTTATCAGTAATCCCTTGCTGTAAATATGGATTCTGTTTGTGATAATTTGACATGCACAGCCTTTGAAAGTCTTTAGTCTGGAGCCATCCTTACTCTTTGGAATGACATTTGCAGTAGTCCATCATGCTGAGAGTAACTCAACTTAAAACTTATTTACACAGTGGTTTCAGTGTAAATTTGGTTCAGCATTGCATGAAGATTTGAGTTCTATGCCATAAATATCTTTTAAACTTCTGTATCTACTTTTTGTGGAAAAAATGGCATGTTATCCTTTGACATAGCTATGAAACAAAACTCACTGATGTCTTAATCTTTTCGACTTAAAATAAATCTTTCAATCTTAATTTAATTTGCATAAATAGCTGAATTTGTTCTACTATGCCCCACTTTAATGCTTAAGCTACTTTAAGTGTCTATAGAATTGTATAAATTGTTTTCTTATCATTTAGTGGTACATGGTTACTATAGTGCACATCTATAACCGCTGGAAGAATAGTGAACTTCGATGTTATGTGAATGGGGAACTGGCATCATATGGAGAAATAACATGGTTTGTCAACACCAGTGATGTAAGTAATCCCTGTGTACTGATATTTATGGTTGATCGTCATGATGGATTAAAGTTTTCTTAATAAACCTCCCCTATCGTATATATTTAAAAAAGTGTTGAAATAAAATTAATAACTTTTTGGTAGAGGAGTAGATTCTGCTTTTATGTATCTCACAACTTAAAATTTGTTTCTGCTGAGGCCTTCAAATGCTTGTTTATGTAAAAGTAATATTCCCTGATAGTATGTATATTCTTTGCATAATTTGCTTGTGTAGCCTAAATTAAACCCTGTTGCTGAGTTCTGTTTCTTTTTCAGACATTTGACAAATGTTTCCTGGGTTCTTCAGAAACAGCAGATGCCAATCGAGTTTTTTGTGGGCAAATGACATCTGTTTACCTCTTTAGTGAGGCTCTCCATGCTGCTCAGATATTTGCCATTTATCAGCTTGGACTGGGATATAAGGTATCTTAGAATTGACTGTAAAATTTCCAAAGTTTAATTCTGATAAGACTCTCTGATGGGTTTTAAGAATGTTGACACCTCTGTGTTGTTCTGAAAATGTTTTTACTGTGTAATCTTTTTATTAAAGTCTTTCATGTCTCTTCTATAAGAGACATGTCTCTTCTATAAGCGTATGTGTTGCCTCATAAACTATAAGTAAGCATTAATTCAATTATTTAATTTCTTATTTTAAAAAAAAAATTGTATTATTGTTTACTTCTCGAAATTTCCATGTTGGTGGTTGGGAGAGGGAGAACACTGTTGTATCTGGCAAGGTTGACTTTTTCATTGAGACTGAAAATTTTATCTCAAGTATGATGTATTTGTTTTAGAAATGTAGTTTTAGAGTTGATTCTGCTAGTCAGTTTTTTTTTTTTTTTAATGTGTGAAGTTAGTGCTGAGGATTAGTTTTTGTTGCAGTGATTTATTATTTGTTTTGTCATAGCCTGAGGGGCACTAATTGAAGACTGTTATTCCCTAGCAGCTGTACAAACATACGCTAAGAAAGATGGTTCTTATTCTATCTACTCCTCAGTTATTAGTTCCTTCTGAGTGAACGTTGCTGGCTATCATTCTATTTTCTAGCTAATGTGTTTCTTTTACCTTACCCACCATTTTGGGAATGTCACTCTTCAGGGGTCAAAAAAAAAATTCTGTAGCTCTAACTCTGTAAATTTGTCTTTGAGTCAGTTTTCTTGTGAGACCGCTTCTTTCTGAAATATTGCTAGACTGAAGAAGCAATGTTTTTGTCATATTTTGGCAATAGTTGTGTTTTGAACTCTATTCTCAATGTGTATAATCTAATTTTTTTTCTTGTTTCCTCCCTCGACCCTGCTCCCCAATCCAGGGAACATTCAAATTCAAGGCAGAAAGTGATCTCTTCCTTGCTGAACATCACAAATTGTTGCTATATGATGGCAAACTATCCAGTGCTATTGCTTTTATGTACAATCCAAGGGCTACAGATGCACAACTGTGTCTGGAGTCATCCCCTAAGGACAATCCTTCTATTTTTGTTCATTCACCACATGCCCTCATGCTGCAGGTATTTCAATGTTCTCATATATTTGGAGGATATGAGTGATTTCTGTTTGAAACCCTGAAAGTCAAGTTTTAAAGGGATTTGGACAAGATGAACTGCTGATGAGTTGTGTTTTTTGGGTTGTCCCCACTGCTACCTCCCCTATTTCTTGAATTAATGTGGATGCACAAGAATCCTAAGAAAAACTTATCAAAGTTACAACCTAAAAAAATCAATACCACAAAGACTGTTAGCTTTTCAGAAAAACCCTTCTTCCTCAGTTCTGACATATGCTCACTCCCCTACCGAGATTACCTATCCCATCCTTTGCTCTGTTGATATGGTACTTTCTTCTTCCCTATGCTTTGAATGGCTTAATCTTTTAATTTGTCAGAAGCTTTTTGCATGTTCTGTTCTAGAATTTCTCTGTTACTAAAGACTTGTCTTAGAGTTTGCAAGCCACCTCCTGTATAGTCATCTGAGCATCTACACTGTAGACTGTATCTAAAGCAGTAGGTCAGCCAAACTGGGCATTTAGTGTGGCTGTGGCAGCCAGTTTGTGTTTCTTGCTGTTTCTTTTTATTTGGTAATAATACAGTTTTTATATTGAAGACATTTGTCGTGGTTGAACTACGACAACAATTCAAACTATTTCTAACAAACTTTTAACAATTTCTGAAGGAGATTTCAATATTACTTAGTTCTTTTCTTTTTTTTTTTTTTTTTTTTTTTTTTTTTTTTTTTTTTTTTTTTTTTTTTTTTTTTTTTTTTTTTTTTTTTTTTTTTTTTTTTTTTTTTTTTTTTTTTTTTTTTTTTTTTTTTTTTTTTTGTCAGGATGTGAAAGCAGTCTTAACGCATTCTATCCAAAGTGCCCTGCACTCCATTGGAGGGGTGCAGGTACTTTTCCCTCTCTTTGCACAGTTAGACTATAGGCAATATTCATCGGACCACGTTGACACAACTGTTTGGTAAGTGCATGTACTTACTGTGTTCTGTTCTTTGTTTCTTTTTAAGCAAAGGAAATTACTTTGTGCTTTATTAAGTGGCATAGTGTTTTCAATTGTCTTGTGCAACAGTGAGTTATGTCTCATAACAAAAAGGTGGCCTTGTTACAGTCAGGACGTCAAAGTGAAGTGTTTATTTATACCAGATTTTCTATGGAAGTTCACATGGAGTCAAATTGTACATGTTTCTGCTTCACAATTTTTTTGTATAACAGAATTACAGACAATTCTCTTCAGCTTGTTCCTGTCATGAAGAAAGTCCACTGGGGAAGGCTGAGAGAGAAACTCCAGGAAGGATGAATTTTTGAGCTACATTAAGTTATTTCTTGGAAATTTTTTTTTTTTTTTTTATTTTGCTTACCTTCAGACTTACTGGAAGGTACTCTTACTCAGTGTTACTGCCAGGCTTTTCCTCTGGTTTCAGCTCTGTTTCAACTCCGTACAACTTCTGAACATCCAGGAACAGAAAATGGTGGACCTCCTAAGATAAAGAGTAGTATTAATAGCAAAGGGATCACTTTTTAGAATCTTGGTGTAGTTTGCTCTGTTTCATTGCAATTGTAGTTTCATGACTGTTTAAAGATGATCTTCATCCATACTGTTGGTAAGAAGAGGTGGTTGCAATGTTCCTTCAGCCAGTTTACACATTCCTGGGCCTCTCTTGAACTGACTCAGACTTGGACATCTATGTGATGAGTCAGAGATTTGATTCAGTTGCAAACTGGCCCAGGAATAGCAGGATTTTCAGCTGGCTAAGGTCTTGATTCATAGGCACTAGTTCTGTGACACAAGGGAAGGGGCATGAACGTTCCTTCTGGCAGCAGCATGTTGAATTAGCTTGAACCAATAGTAAAGCTATGTCTAGAAAAATATTTTCAATATTTACTCATCTGAAAGCAGTAGGAAGTAGAATGGCATTTGCTACTGATCTTGCAGAAGTTTAAGTGAAATATGAAGCAGAAGGAAGTACACACTTAACTGTTGCCTTTCTGCAAGAACGTATTTTCAGAAGAATTTTGCTATTGAACAGTTCTCAGAATACAGAATTTCAAGTTAGAAAAGCATTAATTAAAAGCCAGAAGTTAGAGCTTTCAAAATTTAGTTTTGCTTTTTGTTTTAAAAATTCTGATCTGAGCATTTAGATAACACATTAAATGTATCTGTGGGCTGTGTGATTCAACTGTTAATTTGGAAATACTTTCTGTCTCATGGTGACTCTTTAAAACATTCTTTTTTTTACTAAATCATTATGTTTTTCAGTTCTACTTTATTGGCTTTTATCATGGAGTTGTTGAAGAACTCCATTGCTATGCAAGAACAGATGCTTTCCTGTAAGGGCTTCCTTGTGATTGGATATAGCCTAGAAAAGGTAAAGCAAATCTTTCTTGATGTCTTACATTAATGTTGAATTTTTTTTTGAGAGATACTTTTCATAGACTGTGCGAGGCTCTTCCTTAAGCAGATCTTCTTTTACAGTCTTCCAAAGCCCATGTTACCCGAGCTGTACTAGAGCTTTGCCTTGCCTTTTCAAAATACCTGAGCAACTTACACAATGGGGTGCCCTTGCTGAAGCAGCTGTGTGATCATGTTCTCCTTAATCCTGCAATATGGATTCATATCCCAGCACAGGTAAAACTGTTTATTCTTACGCATAAGATGTATTTATGATGTGTTGATTTGTGAGTGTGAAGACTAAGCCTGGACTCCCAAGAATTATAGGTCCTGGCTCCCAGAAGAAATCACTGTTTTCAGATTCTGCCTTCTATGTAGCTGTCAACTTTTGCAGATTCTCAGGGTTTTCAGGGAGTTTGGAAACCTGCAGCATTCTGCTGAGCAGATTCAGGAGTGACTTCCAGAATCCCTGACCCAGTCAGTGTTGTAGATTGAGAAGGAATGGATGGGTTAATTGGCAAAAGCCTAGCCGTTTTTCAGAGAAGTTATCCTAGCTGTCAAATTTGAAGTCTTCATTTAAATTGAGATACTCCCTGGGGAGTATTTTTGTTTTGGTGAATCTATGTTCACTGAGAGCGAACAGCTTGGGTGGAAACTTTCCGGTTGGTTCTGCTTGAAACCTTCTTAGCAAATTTTTTGATCCCCTCTGTAAGTGTTTGTTTTGCATTTCAAAAACTGAGAGAGCACTAACGATGCTACTGTTGAAGTTGTAAAACATTTATGTTTGCAACAGCTAAATTAAATTATTAAGCATTAAGTCATTATTTCTCAGAAGAAAAAGGGAAAGAAGATACATAAATAATTAAGCCTACAATGAGTACTTAAGCCTATAATAAATGTGCATCTTTCTATAATACTTCATGTGTGACCCTGTTCTGAACACAGAGGTTGGACTAGATGATCTCCAGAGGCGCCTTACAATTACAGATAGCTGAGATTGGATGAATGCCATGCTTTCATACTTCATGGGTGTGGACCAGCTTAAAAAACTCACGGCACTCTATCGTTTTAGAAATAAAATGAAATTTTTCATCAGTTTGCTCTGTTTTAAGAGCTTTGTAACTAAGCTGTGCGGAGAAAATGTATTTCTTTAAGACATTTTAATAGGTGAAATTTAATAATGTAGTTGTCTGATGTGCTGCAGTTTTACTGTAATGATTTTTGATCTCCTGATTGGGTATTGTAGGTTCAGCTGATCCTGTACACTTACCTATCTACTGAGTTCATTGGCACTGTTAACATATATGGTGCAATCCGGCGGGTTGGGACAGTTCTTTTGGTCATGCATACCCTGAAGTATTATTACTGGGTCGTGAATCCTCAGAATCGGAGTGGTATAACTCCCAAGGGTGTAGGTATGTATTCATTTCTACTTTCACAAGCGAATGTGTTTTTTAAAAAAAAATGTTGTATACAACATAGAGAATAGAACTGTAAATGTTTCAGAAAGAATTGTATTTTAAATGTGGTGGGTTCAGTGTAACACTGTGAGCAGTGTCCTTTTGTCCATAGGATATTCTTGAAAGCTTTTTTTCAGAAACTAGTGGAAACTTTCTTCAGAAAACATATCCTCTGTCACCAAAGACCTATGTGAATTAATCCTAGATAGAACTGGTCAGAGAAGTGGTAGAGTTTTGAAAGTGTAGAGCTGTGCCTGGGAATGTGGTCTCTGTGGAGCCTGTTCAAGTACTGGACAGTCTTTAAGTGCTTGTAAGATCTATTGATTGTAGCAATATAGCTGCAAACAGGCATAATGAGTTTATCTGGCAGGCATAGAGATTTGAACTTGTAGGAGAACTGCTTTGTAAGTGTACTTTGTTGAGATGGTAAACTCATGGCGAAAGAAGTAATGAGAAATATAGAAGACATGTTTAGTGCTTGTCATTAACATGGAACGCAGAACAATACTGATCCTAAGAAAAAAGCAACAGGAATAGCTGCTTAACTCAGAAGTCCAGTACTGTAAAAGGAATTGGAAGAAGTGAAATGTGCATCAGCTTAACATAAACACAGCAGATGGAACTGGCACAAATAAGGCAATTAAGGCTTTTTGGAGTATGGCTTTACCACTCCTCTAATTGTTGTACTGTGTTTTATGGGGTTGGGCACAAGGCCTTGGTAAAGTGAGAATAACTTATATCTTTACTCTCTCCTGGAATGAAGAAAGGCTCTGTAATTTCAGAGAGAAGCAGATGATGAAAGAGAGAGCTAGATGTACCCGGAGTGAGTGCTCCTTAGATGTGTCCATCTTCCTGACACCAGCTTCTCAAAATGACCAACCCTTTGTGTTAACGGGTTGCAAAGACTGTTGTGTAGTATTTTGCATCCCGTAAGGAGCAAAGCATATATGTTTTCTCTTGCTTTTTAGTGAAGACTTAATTAGTTTCTGAACCGACTTATTTAGTCTGAGGCAAGTGTATGTGTAGGATAATCTTACTAATACAATTTAATGGCTTATTTTGACTAGACCAGTCTATGTTGAAAATAACTTTTCTTAAACCAAATATGCCTGTGAGCCTATACTGTATGAAACCAGACTTGTATGATCACTTTTGATTTGCTTTTCCCTCATGATTAAGATTGTAAGAACTGTGAACCTATGAGCAACTGTGAAAACTATACCTAGAAATGTATTTGCAGCAGTTCATTTGCTTTCTGTATGAAAGGTTTTACTTGGCTTTGACATTTGGTTGCACCTGTTTTTATAACCTTGCCTCTCCTGGGAACTACTTGGTGTTTAAAAATATTTCAGTGAAAGTCTGCTTTACACAGGAATGGCAGAAGCGAGTCATTTTGGCTTTGAGTTAACAAATTAATTCTTTGGCTTTCAAGGTAATCTTTATATATAGCATTTTCTGTTGTGTTTATAGACAATGTGTAGTAATGGCCTGTAGTTCTTCATTTGAGCTTTAGCAGAAGAATTTTAAAACAATAGTAAACTGCAAAAATTTGAAATCTGGAAATTCTGACATAAATTTCTCATCAGTCTTATTTCTTGCATGAAGTAAGTTCATAAACACTGCAAGGAGGTGGTAAAATCATGAAATGAACTTAGAGAGGTTTAGAAAACTCTATTGAATAAGAGCCTTGGTAGAACCTCACTGGTTGGACATTTTGATAAAGAACAGTAATAAAATGCGTTACTATTTTGTAGTCTGAAGTGGAGGGAAGTGGAGTAAATGGAGGAAATTTTACTTAGAATTGTACCCACTTCACCCAGAAAAAGCCTTTTATTTTTCTTTATGTGAAAATGCATACTATGTTAATAAAAATTTGCATTTCATATATGTACTTTTTTGTAGATGGACCACGGCCTACTCAAAAAGAGATTTTATCTCTGCGAGCGTTCTTATTGATGTTCATTAAACAGCTAGTGATGAAGGTAAAATAGTTGTAAATTATGATAGAGTATCTAACTTTCATAAAGAAAAGCACTTTGTAGCATTTTTTAAAGCATCTTGAAGCTGTAAACAAATAAGTAAATAAAAATAGCATGTAAGGTGCATCTTTTTGTTCTGGTTCTTGCCACAGACAGCAGTGCTAAAAATACATTTTTCTCCCTTTTCAGCTGTTTTTGACTAAAACTGGAACTATTAAGTAATAAACTTAGAAATGTTTACTACTGAGGAAATAAGTATTTTATTATATATTTTGTTTTTGACAAGAACAATATCACCTACATCAGATGAAGACTAACGAGCAACATTTGACATTATATGCTGTGGGCCAGTGGGACAGAGTACCATACAAAAGTTTCACAACTGTTTGGTAGAATATTGACATTCAGCAGTTCTACTGCTTAGGGACTCTTCTTAACCCTTTCCTGTAGTAAGCTCTGATCTCTCTTCTTCTCTCCCTTCTGTAGACTGTCTTTTCTGTATTTGAATCTAGCTCTCTTTTTCCCTCTTCCTCTGTGTTGCTAAGGGGACCAGTATGCTCTGTGCTGTTACCCTTAGCGCTAGTGGTATGGAGGAGTAACTAACAGAAAAATTCTACTCTTCGCTCTCTTTCTTTAAATCACATGTTCTCCAGTTGAAGTGTCAGCAAGAATTTAGCTGTCAAATTCTAAAAGACTTTCATTAAGTGTTAACTTCATTTTTATTTATTTATTTATAAAATTGTCAGAGATTTATAACTTGGACAGTTTTAGATAGTGTCACAAGGACAGTAAAAAGTATGTCCATCATAAAAGGTTGATTCTTCTGCAAATTTTCTATTTGTACACAGTGGTGCAAAATCTTTTCAGGAAATGAGAGACTTGCTTTAAAAAATAAAAGTCCTAGAAATGAAGAAGCTTGCTTTTCCCTTCCCTCATCCTGTTCTTAGAAACTGTTGGTTTTTATTTTATTTTCACCAAAAAGACCTCAACGCGTATTCCTGATATAGATACTATAAATGATTTAAATTTCTGCGAAGCTGATACCAACTGAACATAGGATCCTGTAATGGAAACTAAGAAACAGACTCAGCATAGCTAACAGGCTTGTAATTAAACATCCAGATCTACTTTTGAGTCCTCTTTACCACCGTAACTTAATTCTTCTATTAATTGGGAGCTCTTGGTTCAAATTATCTATATCAATTAACATGTGTTGCTCTAACAATGTAAGGTACTATATTACTATAGCTTATTTTTATGCTTGTATTGGAGTTGTCTTAATGCAATTTATAACCTTCAGTGGGTATTTTTTGGGTGGGGAAAAAAGCTACCTTCCATCTATGAAGCTATTTAAGTGACAACAAATTTGTCTTGTGGGACTTGCTCTGTATATAACCATGGATTGTAATAATGCTCTTTTGGGAACAGTACTTTCATATTTGTAAGATGATAGTTAAAACCTGATTGTTTTTAAAGGACTATGGAATAAAAGAAGATGAATTGCAGGCTATCCTCAATTATCTGCTCACTATACATGAGGTAATTTTTAATTTGAGGGGTGTGCGGGGGGGACGGAAGTACTACTTCTGCTGCTTATGACCACCAAATACTTGAATATTTTCAAATATTACCTTCTTTATGCCACAAGATGGCTCTGTAGAGGAAGTAGCAAACATTGTCCAACCTTTAGTGTAGTGTGCTGGATTGCCAATATTCTTGCAGTGATTTAAGTGCTATGTTCAATGTTAGATTGAAGTTCATTAAGCCAGTAAGTCAAAATGGTTTCTTATGTTGTTCTGCAGACTGATTTACCAAGCAGAAAAACAGATGGTGAGGCTGACTTTAAAAAAAAAAAAAGACAAAACAATGTTTTATGCTGTCTAAGTAATATTTTTTGGTTTGTTTTTTCTCTCCTTTTTATTTTGGTTCTTAAATAAAGCAATAAAATTGAAAACATGCATTAAAAATAAAGATATATGTTAGTGGCGTCTCAGAAAAGCATATAAACTTAATAGGGAGAAAATGTTGGTTACCACTGATACATCTGCATCTTCATATTTTAGCACCAGGAAAAGGCACTTTATGCCAGATGCAACATCAAAGACTAGGGAAATGGGGACATAAATCTAACCGATCTCATTTCTGTAAGGGTACTTGAAATGGGTAAAATAAGGAATTAATTGAACTTCAAGCAGTATGGATTTTTTTTTTCTTTTTGTGTTTACACCTAAATTTTCCTTTTATTCTCTGTGTTGGTTGCTAGTACTTGGTAGTACCATGGTCAGGCAATTTAAGTCATTCTGCTTTATATGGAGATGTGAAAAATAGGACTCTTGGTAACATGTAAGAGTAAACCAAAATAGCAGAAACTTTATATAGCTTTCAGATGAGGATGTGATATTTTGACTATCTTAGCAGTTTGCATAGTCAAGTCTAAAAAAATAAAAAAAAAAGTCTAAAAAATAAAAATCCATGAATGCTGAATGCCACAGAATTAGTTATCTACTTGTAAATTCAGAAAAACCTCAACAAAAAAAGTGAAATTCACCCTTCTCGTGGGGCTCATTCATCCGTGATAGTGTCTGTGATGCCAGATATGATATTGTCAGGTGAATACAGTTGTTCAGGGACTGCAGAGCTGATTTTCTAGTAGGGTAAGAATCAGAATACTTGTTCAAAAGTGTTGGAAAGTGTGTTCTGTTTTGGGTTTTTTTTTTTGGTTTTTTTTTTTTTTTTTTCTAAATAGGCATTCATTTTAATACAACAAAGAATGTGAAAAGAAGACAGTTCATTTTGCTATTTCATAGTTTATTTTTATTTATAGTTAACTTGGAACAAATTAATAAAATGTAGTTTGGAATACTTAGAATAATAGTATGGAAAACTTTACTGAGCAGCTTGAATTACCCATTTTAAGTGTTGTCTGCGGCAGATGGTGGTATTTTTTTTTTCCTGAGGTGGATGTTTGTTACTAGAAATTTTGCATTAAACACCACCCTGTGCCCTAGAATATGTGCAGCAGTTCATTTCTAGCTACCGTGCAGTAAAAGAGGGGGAAATATACGTGCAAACAGATGAGCATTTGCGTGGAAGGAAATAGCGTAGTCCCATAGTCCATTCCCTGTCAAAGGCTAACATCCCAGACACAGATGTATCACTTTTCACTCTAAAAAATGAATGCAGTTGGTTTTCTGGTAATATTTTCTCTTGCACTTGCCTTCCAGATCTATAGCTCTTTTGATCCCGGCCTAATTGTTTTGGTCCTTGGTTTACTATTAATGTCTGGATCATTTTGAAATGTTTTGTAGTGTTTTTTTTAACTAAGATATTATTTTAGCATACATGCATTTTTAATTCAGATTTGTAACTGTTATTCAACAGGATGACAATCTAATGGATGTATTGCAGTTGCTTGTTGCTCTGATGTCAGAGCATCCCAGTTCTATGATCCCTGCTTTTGATCAGAGGAATGGATTACAGTAAGTTTGAATTTTGTAAGTTTACAAAAGGAAATAGTGTTTTGACCATACAATTGCGTCCTAGAGTTCCATTAAATCTGAAAGGTCCTCATCAGTCTGTGTTGCAGTCTTAGTCTCTTCATCTTGGGAGATTTTTGTATCCACGTGTGTTTTTGATAAGAGATGATCTTGGATTTATTATCAATGAGGGCTTTTTTTAATATCTCCAATTTATCAGTCACGCTTAAACAGGTAGTCATCAATTTGAGTTAGTCTATACATCGATGTTATGTCTTCATCTACTAGCACTTAGTCTTTAGCCTCCCGTTCTTACATACGTTTTAGAACTGAAAGCGAATGAACAAAAATATTCAGATGTTTTTGTGATCTTTATTAGCTTTCTTTCCTTTTATTTTCTTTTTTTTAAACATGTAAAGCATTATGGGACTTTTGCAGAAGAAATCTTTTATTTGTTTAAATTTAGCACTTTGTGGTATGGATTGTTCATAGTCACTTTTTCCTAACAAACAGAAAAATATTGTTTAACACTATTGTGAGAGAACAGTAGGGAAAGTAGCCAGTTTTACTAATAGTAAAAGCACAAGAGAAGATCTGCTAGAAGACGACTAAGTTATGACTCTGATTTTGTGTTGTGGCTCTCAGAGGTTAGACACGTTATTGAACTCTTCTGATTTGAAATGAACACACCTGGACATAGTGGGGGAAAAAATTTGAAAAGGGAAACAAATATAAAAACTATTCCTAAAAGGGGTGTGTGGGGTAGTAATTCTCTCTCAGTGTAAAGGTGTAGTTTCATTTCATATATTTTGTTGCACCTATTAGTTAACCTCTATTTATACCTAGATTCAGTTGCCCTTTCTCAAGAGACAACATTCAGGCACATTCAGAATTGTTTTCTCCCCTTTTAGTGCTAGGCTACTTTTTTTTTTTTTTTAACCAATTTTCTTCAGCTTTGACTTCATTTGTATGGTAATGTATTATGCTATGAGAAACTAATAAAAACTCAAATAATAAAGTATTTGAATGTCATGTTGGGTCTGCAATGCAATATGTTTGTTTTTATTTAACAACTGGTAGTAGACATTTTCTTTTTTATGGACTAGTATATGGGCAAGTCAGTATGAATAGTGAGTCCACAGTGAGAAATCACTGTTTTCCTCTCTCATCTTGCTCCTGTATTGTCTGGAGTCACTTAATGGATTGTTTGTATGCTTGTTGATACATCTATTTTTTGCAATTAAAATACCATATTATTGAAATTTTAAAATAATTTTATTAAGCTTTATTAATACTAGGAGTTTTTTAATAATTAAAAATTTAAAAGTAATCAATCTACTGAAGAAATAATAAATGTAAAGAAACATTTGTTTCCTATGCAATTAGGTAACCTTCATACTGTTCTGTTAAGAGGAGGAGGGAAATGGATTGTATTACTAGAACATTGCATCGTGGGCTTACTTGTTTGTTTGATTCTATACTTGCTGTGGCCGCAGCTTTCTCCAGGATAGGTGATCTGTTGTAGATAACTGGTTTTTAATAACTTCTGAGTTTTCACTGAAATTCTAGTATAGAACTAGTTTGTTGGTTTTTTTTTTTAATGTATTTTAGTTTAGGTATATACAGGTGTATATATATATGGTTTAGGTATATATATATGGGTAATATTTTTAAGTATGTAAAAGTGAAGGAATATATAACTAGTCATGAGTGCTCAGTTACGTATAGACAAGGCCTAAAAACTTGAATAGGTGCTTTGAACCCTTTATAACTGACTGATCTAAAATGTGGTATTGTAACATGGGGTATTTTTTGAAAGACTCGAGAATCATTGAGATTACATTCTTTTTTTCTTACACCTAATAAAGTGATACAGATTTCCTCAAAAGTTTACTCAGAAAATATTCACAGTAAAGGCTGAGTACTATGCCTTCTGTTCCAATATAACTTCACAGAGCATTAGGAAATTAATTTTTTTTTTTTTTTTTTTTTTTCAGAGACAGCTTAATAATCCATGTAGGTATAAGCTAAATCATATTTTCCAAATTCAAAGCTCTCTCCAATACCATGAACCATAGCCCAGCTAAAATCAGATAGTGGCATGGTCATAAGTACTTTACTGTCTAAAAAGTAAGCAATAAATGAAATTAGATGTAACTGATAAATACATTTGAATGTCTTATGTTTTTATGGGAGATTTACAAGGATCAAGAACTTACATTTGTTAGTTTTCACATTGACAGAAGGTCAATGTTAGAATTTTTCACTGTGTAAATAAACTTCATTTAATAAAATATAAAACTTTAATGTGCTGCAAATAAATGTTTGAGAAGTTAAGATTAAATACTAGTCAGATTTCTTTTTATTCAGGGAGCGGAAGGCATAGATACATGTGATGAGTTTTGTGCAATATTACCGATTGAACTGGTAATGTCAAACATATTTAAGGTTACTGGACACTACCCACTGTAAGACTGTACTTCCAATTGTTTATTAATTTACCAGACTTTCATCGGTTACATTGACACTTTCCTTGGTGTGCTCATTACACTTTCATTTTCTTTCTTGGGAAAACTTCAACTAGACCTGTTCTGCTAGTCTAGTACTTTCCAAGAGACATGCTCCTCGCACCCTTTGGCTTTCTTCTTAGGCCTTCGTAGTGGAGAATCGTAACTGGGCCTAGAGCACAGTCATAAGGATGTGAAGAGCAGAAACCGATGTACGTGAAATGAGAGAAATGCCTTCTGACTTGATGTCTTTATTTCCTCCTGAGGGAGCAACAGCATACGCAGATGTCAGATATTAGTCCTAGTAATAAATCCCCCTCTGTACATGACTATTTCTATCCAGCCACAGTTATACTAAAACAATTACTTGCTTAGTTTTCTGGATAACCCCACCTGGAATATTGCATCCGGCTCTGGAGCCCCCAACATAACAAGGATGTGGACCTGTTGGAGAGAGTGCAGAGGAGACCACAAAGATGATGAGAGGGCTGGAGCACCTCTCCTATGAGGACAGGATGAGAGAGTTGGGGCTGTTCAGCCTGGAGAAGAGAAGGCTCTGGGGAAACCTTATGGTGGTCTCCCAGTACCTGAAGGGGGCTTATAAAAAAGATGGGAAGAAACTCTTTAGCAGGCCTATTCTGATGGCACGCAAGGGGTAATGGTTTCAAAACAGAGATTTCAAATCAAGTCAACAGACTTGATACAAGGAAAAAAAAATTACAATGAGAGTGGTGGAACACTGGTACAGGTTGCCCAGAGAGGTGGTGGATGCCCCACCCCTAGAAACATCCAAGGCCAGGTTGGACGGGGCTCTTAGCAACTTGATCTGCTTGGAGATGTCCCTGCTCCCTGCAGAGGGGTTGGACTAGATGGCCTTTAAAGGTCCCTTCCAGCCCAAACTATTCTATGATTATGACAGTTCTCAATGTAGGAATTGCAACAGCCTTTCACAGCATGTTTTATGTATTGGTATTTGGGAGATATTTAAATTATTTAAAATATCTAAATGTAGTTATGAAATGTGAAATCACAAACTATTGTGCCATTAACAGAAATGTCATGCTGAGTTTTGTAGTCTTATCAATAGTCATGCTTTTAAATTAGGCTCAGATACAAATTTATTTGCAGTAAATTTGTCATTCAAAAAATTGCTATGTATTTCAACTATTTTAGGAATCTTTGTGTTTTCTCCACTTAGGGTTGTCTACAAGCTTTTAGCATCACAAAGTGAAGGCATCAGGGTGCAAGCTCTAAAAGTGATGGGATATTTCTTAAAGCATCTTGCTCCAAAGTAAGTACTGTTTTAGGTCTTTAAACAAAACCCACTAAAAAAGAAGGAAAAAAGCTAGGTTACACATACCGTATTTTGTTTTGTGTGTATAGTATTTGGTGTGTATATATAGACACTTTTGTATGTAAAGTAGAAAAAGCTGTATTGGAGGTTGATCACTAAATATGCTTCACTGAATAGGAGCTACCGTTCTTCAAGAACCTTTCAGTTTACTTGCCATTAACACATTTCTGATATGCTGAAATTATTTTTATTGTTGACTAGTGCCCAGGCATGATCACTCCATTTAATCAAGTTCATTTAATGCTAACTTTCAGTGTGGCTACCTGCTTTTTAAAGTGGTCTTTTTCCATAATTCTACTGAAGTCTGTAGCAAAAATTAGACTGGTGAGATGGAACCCTATGTTACTTACTGAGAACTGGATTTAATAATGTGTCAAGTCAACTGCAGTAGTAGATAACTATTGAGTTCGCTGTCCGTGGTTGTATTTTTTTGAGTGAAATGAGGATACAAATACCCTTTTGTTAGTGTTTATCAAGAAATCCCTAAGGGTATGTTTCAAGTTCTCTGGGCCCATGGGTGAATGGACTGCATTTATGGAAGAAAGTTAGCTGTCTTCTGTCTGTCTTCAGGGAATGATTTGTCCTTTCAGAATTTGAATCCTTGCACTTTTTTCTTAACCAAAAATGAAAGACTTAAGGAACAAGGAAGAAAAAGATGTTTCCAGTGATTTCGTATTTCTTGAGGCACACTTCTTAAACTTTCTTTTCTCCCTAAAGCAAGTTGAATGTGTATGTTTATTTTATCTTTCTGTACTATTTTAGGAGAAAAGCTGAAGTTATGCTTGGACATGGATTGTTCTCTTTGTTGGCTGAAAGGCTGATGCTTCAGACAAGCTTAATCACCATGACCACATACAATGTCCTGTTTGAGGTAGTAATATACTCTTAGGATCCAATCTTCCTAATTACTTGTAAGACATTGTTAGAAAATTGCTTACATATTTGTGCTGATACATTCCAGATGACATTAAACCTTAGCGTGATGCAGCTGAGTGCTGCTTTTTTTTCCCCCAAGCTCACTACTTGAGATCCCGCACCCACTCTTAATTTGATTGTGCTCATTATGAACAATTTTAGATAATGAGTGACCTGAATGTCTCAAGCAGACACTCATATATATGTAGAATTTTATTATAGCAATGGTCTTGGCTGATGATGGGGTTTAGTTAGATTCAGGTTTCTCTTCCAGTGTATTTAAAATAGTTGTGTGCTTAAGAGAAAGCGGAAAAAAAAGAAGGTTTAGAGTAAAATTTTGGGAATAGAATGCAATAAATTATCATGAAAGAGAACAAACAGGTTTTTTTGGATAATTTTTAGAACCATGGTGAAATAATGATGGTGCTGTATGAAGGATGTATCCAGCTATTTTTCAGTAAGCTGTTTTTATGAAGATTAATATGGCATCTTCTTTCTTGCTAGATTCTGACTGAACAGATTTGCACTCAAGTGATACATAAACAGCATCCTGACCCGGATTCAACAGTGAAGATACAAAATCCTCGTAAGAAAGATACACATTTCTAAGTGCTACCGTAAGAAAAGTCTGCTCTAAAAAAAATATGACCTCCACAAATCTTAATTCTGATCACGCTTTACATTGTCTTTCACACAAAAAGAAAGAAAATGTGCATTTAGTTGGAGTTATTTGGGAAGTATCTCTCTCCAGCTTTTTGAAAGGCATTCCATGTGTCTAAATGTGTATGTAGTTCATAACTCACCCTTTTTGGCTGTGCAGTCGTGTTATGAAATGGTTTTTCAAGACTGCATGCACAGGATATTTTTATTTAATACATGTTAAGGTTTCAGCAAAATTCTAATTGCATTATTTAGTGATATCAGACTAAATTACCTGAAATATGGAAACAATCTTCATCTTAAGTTACATTCAGTGCGACAGCCCTAGATAGAAAGTAGGAGATGTGTATCTACTCATTGTTTTGGTTAGCTTACTTTGTGGGAAGTAGCTTGATATGAAACTTTAAATGTGTTTTGAACCAAAAGCAAAAACTTATTTCCTGTCCTGAGTTATATGCATTTTTAATATGCTTTGTATGTAATACAATGAACATAGGATATTCTTTAGGAGTTTATTTTTTTTCCTGGAGAAATAATAGATTTTCCACTTTCGTGTCTGCTTTGTCATTAAATGTACATCATAGTCGTGGGTTTGCTTCATGTTGAAAGTAGTGGAAGAAAAAGGGAAGCAAAGGATGTACAGAGGAAAGAAATCTGGTTGCATATACAGTTTGCCTTCTGGTAAATCTGTTTGAAGCAAGAGATTATGAGGAGATTTCTGTTACTTCTCTTAGATTTTTGAGGTTGGCAGTCACTGCTGTGGTTAATACAGATTGTGTATTAACAGAGGTACGAGTCTGGAGTTACCTAGGTCTAGTAGAAAGAGTGGCTTCTACAGTACGTTTTTAAGATCTGTGCTAATATTATCAAATAAGGAATTTATCTTTTTAAAGAAATTGTACAAGGTGAACTGAAACTATCACAGTAATCGTGTTCAAATTGCACCCTAATTTATTTACAAAGTAAACCTTTTTTTTTTTTTAAAGTAACAAGAACAGTGACTGCCACACTGCTTCAAAACATTGAATGTACCCACAATTTTGACTGTCTCTTTAAAATATAGAAATACATATAGAAAACTTGATGCTCCTAAGAGGTGAAATCTTATATCAATAAGATTTTTGTCCCCTTTCTCAAACTTTTTAATAACAGAATTTGTTAAGTATAATTGGAAGTTGTTCTCATTCTTCAAAAACTCATTCTTGTTAAGGTAGAGCAAAATCTATACGTTTTTCTCATTTTAAAGTGAATACATTATATTATGTGAACTTCCTTCTGATAGCTTGTCATCTGTCATGCAGTAACATTTCTTAGACTTAGTAATTAAAAAAAAAAATTCAGAATAATTTAAATTGGATTCCGTTTTCTTCAGCTGCATAGGCCTGCAAATTCCCCTGATGGTAACCACGTTTAAGAAGTTTTGGAAGAAGGGATTCGTATTAGTTAAACCTTTTACTCGAATGGAGCTGTGCTTTTTCTCAGTATAAAACTTTTTTAATGTAGTGTCACTTTTCTTGTACAAACAATATTGGAAGATGTCCTTTGTTTTATGCTGTGCTTAGTACTAATGTTTTGTTGCTCATGAACTGTTTTATAGAGATTTTGAAGGTTATTGCAATCCTGCTACGGAATTCTCCACCATGTCCAGAAACTCTGGAGGTTCGGCGAGCCTTTCTCTCAGATATGATTAAACTTTTTAATAACAGCAGAGAAAATAGGAGGTAAGATAGCTTGCTATATGCACATGT
Source organism: Tetrax tetrax (assembly GCA_009806455.1). Lineage (NCBI taxonomy): Eukaryota > Metazoa > Chordata > Aves > Otidiformes > Otididae > Tetrax > Tetrax tetrax. The sequence continues at coordinate 62,173 of WHYT01017390.1, read as the reverse complement.
ACACAAAGTAGGTAACAAGATCTCCTAGTAAATGAGACTCATTGAGCAGATACAGCTTCGGTGCTGTTCAGGAAAATCTATACTTCAGTATAGTCTTCAATGTGTAAAATTAGAGAAGCTTCCACATAGCAATTGTTTTAAACATACTGAATTCCTGACTTAGCTGATACATATTTCTAATACACATTTTGAAATTTGATTAAATACCATGCGTGCATTTTGCAGGAGTTTGTTGCAGTGCTCCGTCTGGCAGGAATGGATGCTTTCCCTTTGCTGTTTTAATCCAAAGACTTCTGAGGAACAGAAGATAACTGAGATGGTGTATACCATATTTCGAATTTTACTCTATCATGCAATAAAATATGAGTGGGGTGGCTGGCGTGTTTGGGTGGATACGCTGTCGATCACACATTCAAAGGTGAGTGTTTATTGGGAGATTTTTTTTTTTACGGTGTGTAATTAGATTTAGAGCCTTAAAGCGCTGTATCATACAGTGAGATGGTTTTGAAGTGAAGGTCAGTAGTTAAATAAAAACCTAATGTTTGTATCTGTTACTGGGCGTGACTTTCAAATAATTTATAATTAAGTGTTAATTTTGTTGTTCAAACACAAATTTTTATTTTGTTGTTGTTCGAATTGTGATAGTATTTGTACTGAAAATGGCACAAATTTTTAAAAATGAGATACTCAAACTGCAGGAACATTTCTGAAAAATGTTGATGGTGGTTTTGTTTTTTAGTAGTGGCAGAAACACAAGGTGGCGCACCATATCTATTCATAAACAAAAATTCCTTTTAGTGAGATCAAAAGGCTATAAAACAAAACAGTAAAAAGCAAAGAAATAAAAGTTAAGACAGATGCTTCAGCTGTTAAGCTGTCATAGAATACATGGTGAGAACGCAAATCCTTGCAGTATGAATGAGACTATTGCACTTCATTATTCTTCTGTCTGATTTTTTTTGTTGTTGTTACAACTGGAATTATATAATAAAAGTTACGAGTAGATCTTTGAACAAGGCACAGTAGTATAAAATATAATTGCCCTGCTTTATTCTGAACAAAAGAGTGAGGCCAGTGTGGGCTTTGTAATTACTCTGATTTATCAGAAATATTTACCTAAGATGAAATGAATTATAAATGATGTATTTATAAATGTGTGCAACTTAACCATATGAAAAGGACATCTGTGAATTCTAAAGATCCCTTTATGATTCTAAGGAATTGTTAGCATTTCTGAGGTCCTTGATTTTGTATGAATTTTTTCTCAAAAAAAATCAGTCTCTGCAGACAGCAAGAACACTGGTATTTTGCAACTCTTGCATTCATAGCTCGATGGTGGATTATTGTCCTATGTGGAGACAAATGTAGAAATCTATTTAATAAAATTGTGTGAAATAATATAATTAAATAGTCACTTAGCTAAATGGAATCCAGGTTCGAAGAATCCAGGGCCCAATTTTAACCCTTACAGAGAGCCTATTTTAGTTGTTGAAATACCCTTAATTGTCTTTTTTGTTGGCTTTGCGGTCTTCAAAAAGCCTATTTCCTCCCTTTCCACCAAGATGCAGAGGGTGTGGGTGGAGTAGATTGTACAATGGCAAGCTGTAGCCAGAGTAAAGATCCCTAATGTACTTTTGTAGAAACTGGCATAATTTAAAGCATTTCTGGAATTGCTGGGGAACTGTCCCTGGGGAAAGATGGAGAGGTGAGTGAGGGAAGACTACCTTTCTACCTCTGTTATGCAAAGCTTTGGTGTATTGAATTTAAAAATTATATAGCACATTGTTTTGTAAGCTGTAGTTCTATTCTTAGGCTCTTCATAATTTTACAAATGTATTGTAATGTTTGAAATCTAGAGTTTTTAGAAGAAAAACCAAGATATTATTGTGATGCTATGGCCAACTATTAAGAAAACCTGCCTGGTTTTAGAAAATAACAAAAAAAAAAATTGAGGTACAGATAATGTTAATTTTGGTGGGGTTTTTTTGAAAGGCTATATGTTTTGTGCGGTACCATAGTTCATGAGAAAATGGTGTGCTTCATTCTTTTTTGGTTCCTGGCATGCTGGCATAGTGAGGTATCCTTGATTGTGGAAATTATGTCCTGTATCAGTTTTCCCAAATTTAACTTAGACTTTCTGGTCAATATATAAGTACTGTATATTCTTCCAGCCTTCTTCAGAGGAAGTTGAACAATGGCAGGGTTAGAAGTCCATGAGTGTGGGCAGAGCTAGCAGCAGAGTGGTGGTGTGATTTTGAAGGAATCATAAAGGAGTTTGGTTTGTTTGGACATTGGTGCCAGTATTATCCAGTTCCAGAAGCTTCGATGAAAATGATTAAAGAACAAAAGCACAAAGAAACAAACTTAACAATAGTGATGTGAATGATGATGCAATAATCAAGGATTTTAAAATTGGATTTTTTCACCTTTATTATGCATTTGCCATTTGAACTTTATTATAAATAATACATGCAATTTATGCAACTAGCAATATAAAGCTAGATAATGTTTCACAACTACCTTTTAATTACATAAGCATAAATTAAGGTAAGTCACCAAAAAAGCTTTTTGTGGTAAAACCTTACTAATAACTTCAAAATATTCTTATAAGCAATATTAATATCTAATGATAATGAATTTTCAATCTCTCTAATTTTACTTATTTTGGATATTCTTGTATCCTGTTATACCAATATTGACATTCATACAGATTCACGTGTAACATAGTGTAGGCGTAATTCAGTGGGCAAATTGCTGATGCTAAGTGCATCTCAGATGTTTTTGATTTCTAGCATGCTTTCAAAGTAATATGGAAATTAGGGAAACAAAAATATTTCCTTAACATTGCTAAGAGAATAACCAATTTGTGTTTTTATTATTTCATCTCTAATTGTATTGGGTTACTGCTTATTTTTCCTTTTTACAACCCTTTGCACCATTCTTACCACTAATTTATAACACCGTTCTGTGATGAAGAACTAGTATATAAAGGACTAGTGTTACAGAATTGGATAGGTTTTGCAGAGCTACACATCAAGATACATGCAGCTGCTATAAAAAGCCAAAGAAACTCAATTGCAATTTTATTGTCCAGTTTGATAGATTTCCTGCCACCTTTGTAGCAGGGAAGCTGTTTGTCACTGTAACCCTCTCCTCCAACAGCTGCACGTTTTATAAGCAGCAACGGCTTTTCTAGCATAATTGCACTACGTTGGTTTCCCTGCACCCAGAATTTAATGTGTGTAACCTTTTTAAAGCCAAATTTCTTAATAGTACTCATGTATTTTGCTCATTTCCATATTACATTTTTTTTTTATTTTCCAAATATCAACACAGTGTACACAAAGAGGTTCAATCTGTGGCTTCTAGTTCAGTAAAAATGTTAATGAAAAAATCAAATCACATCTCCAGTTTGTTCAAACCCGCCAGTGCTGAATTTGTGAAAGCATCTAAGATCTGTTTTTAAACATTGTAACCATGCTAGCTAGACCTTAGATTTTATGGGTCTAACCGCATTACTTTGTGAAAAGGACCAATAATTTTGGGGTTAATAATAGGAAACAAGTAAAGAATGGTGGACAACTTGCCTCTTTGACCTTTCAGCTTGCCCAAGTTTTAAAAGAGTATAATGATTTACACAGTATAATAGACGCCTAAATTATTGGAATGTTTCAAACTACTGGGAAGAACTAACACTTGCTTATTTCAAGCCCTTAAATATATTTTAGTACTTAAAAGTTGCTTCATGTTACCATGTGATTCAGTTAAAGAGAAGATATTTGTGTAAATTTTGATATTTTTTTAAATTTTTTTCCAGTAGCTCCAGAAATTTTAATTGAGTAAGACTCAGAAATATTAATATGTATAAGCTACAGTTTTATTGCTGTATAAGTGGAAAAATTTTGTTCACCTATCTGAATGGGAAGAAGTATAATTTTAAAATGTTAGTACTGTGACTTTAACATACAATGTATTTCTAAGTAATTGTAAGTTTTTCTAAGGAAGTCCAGTTGTAATAAACATTGGTGAGTGTTAAGTAAATATGCATGTTCTTTGATTCCCCACTCATTTAATACAGGAGGAAAAAAAAAAGATACGCACAGTGTTTACACGTGTTACGTTTGACTGATTTTCATCACTGTCAGATGAGGGAAAACCATCAAAAGCGACAAAGATTAGGTGGTGGAGGAGTTAATATAAGACGGCAATTTAAAAGCTGATTTGCAGAGGAGTAACCGTGGCTCAGTACTTACAGAAAGTAACAGGCCATCAGGATCTCTTGAGTCCAAATCCCATTGGCATTCATGAGTTATTGAGGATGGTTTTGTCTCCGTTTTTTCTCCCTATCTTGAAGAAGGTAGTCTCCCACAGTGGTGTATGTGGACATTTTTGGCTCTGAGGCATTTTCAAGGCTTCAGATGTTCTTCAGTCCTCTGAAAAGTGTGTCTGCATTGCCCTGAGGGGAAGCAGAGGTAACTACATAAGAGGGTCATTGTACTACTGCAGTTTTTTAATTTTCAGTTGTACAGTGCTCAGTGTATCAATGAAGCAAAGGAGTGAATTAAGGAGCACACTTGAAATGTTTAAGTATGGGATTCATTCTTATGGTATAAACAGTTATTTATTAAAAATTATTGCTTATTCTAAGTAGAAAAGATTCTCAGGGGAGTCACCTGACATAAGGAGAGCAGAAGGAACTTGGGGAGTAGAATGTACAACCTCCTTTAAAGCTGTGTACTCTCCAAGGTGTGTGGTTATGATGCAATCTTTCCTAGGTGTTCCTTGTTACAGCTTCTTTTGTAGTAAATGTCTGGGAAAGTTTTTCCTAATCGATGCCTATGAGGAGAAGAAAATATTTTCATTATTCAGCAGGCAGTGTGGTCGGGAGGAAGAATCTGTACCACTGATGGGCTCTTATGCATGCAGCATGTATGGTTAATGAGAAGCTCCTCTATCTCATTATTCACTCAGTTTGATTAAGTGGAATGTAATGAATAAAGCTGCAGGATGCTAAAATTTGACTAATGCAAACTGAAAGAAAAGTGTCAAATAGGGGATAGAAATAGGCTGATCAAGGTAAACTGAAAATTTATGAAATGGGAAAGAACAGGATCAGTTGGGTAGAGGAAGCTGTGCAGAAGCCTTAAAAGAAGTGTGTAATAGATATTTGCTACTGGTTGAGTGGTGTCGTAGATCTCAGAAGAAAAGAGGAAACGTTTGCAGGGGAAAACTGATGCACAAAGAGGCAAACAGCTATGAGATGGTCATCCTAGGCAAAGATGACTTGAAGAGAGAATGTTTTCTCATCTGTATAACTTGGAATAAAAATCATTGGAAGATGAGACCTGTGTCTACAGCCTCAAGAATTGTTTGTGGCCTCCTTTGCTGTTGCTGCAGAGTTTGAGGCAAACTCCTCCGTACTTGCTGCTACCTGTGTTCACGTTGTGACTCTGTTTTGGCTGTGGGAACTGAACTGGGCTTCTGGGCCATGAGTTGAAATGATGGATGTGGAGTCTCTGCTACAGGGCTTCCAACAACACATTGAGAAAAGGATGTGAAAAAGGATAGCCAGAGAAGTGCACAAGGTCTACAGCTAGGTATTATGACAATGCAGAGTGGTAAACACTGAATTTAGTTACAACATATTTTACTTAATAACTAAATATAGAATGTGCATGAGGCAGAATTTGACAGTCTGCTGAACTGTAGGAGTGGTGGCAAGGATTGGGATAGAGAGGAAGTATCATAGAATCATAGAATGGTTTGGGTTGGAAGGGGACTTTAAAGGTCATCTAGTCCAACCCCCCTCAGAGCCTCATCCAGCCTGGCCTTGAGCGTTTCCAGGGATGGGGCATCCATGGGTGGATACCTTGAGAGGATATTGTGCTCATGTCTTAAAATTTAAATGAATTAAAAGCAATAGTTGCATTAGTGAAAACGAGCAAATACATGTTTTGTATGCCTTTTCAATTTATTATTGTATGGTGATGTAACAGTAAGCTATACCTTGACTTGATTTCAAGACAAAACACAGCAAACATACATAAAATTATCTCTGAGGTAACCAAAGACTTTTACAAATTATAATGACTAGTAATTGCTTTCCTATTCTAGATGTTGTTTGCATGTGTATTTTTTTCTCAAGCTGAGGAGTAAAAGGGCAAAAGTATTACTACTTAGATGAAAATAGAGGATGCAGGAACATTAAAGTGTTTTGGTATAGAGGTTTTCTCCCTCGCCTGCCCCTGCCTTGTGTGGCAGTGAATGCTTTTTGGTGGAAGCTTAGGCAACTCCTAGAAAATGCTCATATATAGAGTCCTGCATAATGTATGTTAATTTGCTTTTCTTAGCTTTCTTCTGTGAACCACTCCGAAATAACCCAGAGATTCCTCAGGTCAGTGGGTTACAGACTGTAAGTCAGTGTATGGTGCACACAGTACCTTTCGATCTTTCACTTTGCTGAATTGAAAATTAGGTCTGATATCTTTCGATACTGGTGCCTCTCATCTAAACAGACCTGGTTTTGTTTGGAGATGGGTTTCTACTTTTGAACAGTTAGTGTTGCTAGAGGAGAAGTGGAAAAACAGGTCAATAAAGTCCTTTTTAAGATTTAAAAAGTTGTAACGCTTTCTGGAATTATGCAGTTTATTGATGGTGTCAGCAGCACAGGAGCTAGTTTGAGTGAGCAGACTCTGGGAGGAAACAGCAGTACTATGTAATTGTCTGACCTGTCTGGCAGACATTCCCTTCCTCTTTCTACTTTACAAAATTGCCCACCTGATAATGAAAAAAGACAAAATCTTAACGTATAGTTAAAATATTTTCCCTATGTTCTTTAATGCAAATGTCAATCATCTTAACCTTTTTCATTGCTGTATGTTAATTTTTCTCCTCGGCAATTAGTAAATGTTGGATGTCAAATTAAGTTAAAATTAATGGCAGAGGCAAATGTTGCAGTTATTAGCTCACAAGTGTCTTTAACTAGTAGTGCGTAGAGATGCATGCCAAGCATTGCAAACAGCTATGGATTAACTATCAAATGATGGGGGAGATTAATGATTGGCCTTTTAGCTCACTAATGTAGAACAATTTCTAGTAATTAATTTTGTATTATCAACTTTACAGTTGCAAATGACTTAAGAACATTTAAGGTTCTTCAAGCTACCAGTTGTATTGTTGCATGCTTGCAGATTCTAATCTTTAATATCTTTGTATACTATCTCTATCTACTTGTATTTAGTAGTAATAATTTCTACTTCATTTTTCTTTTTCATTGATACTGCTTTTTTTAAATACAGGTGTTTTCTTTGTAGGATGTGTTGTTTGTCTTTATAAACTTAGATTTATGCATAAATGCCATATCATGCAATGGAAGTGTGGGGGAAGAATTTTCCTATCGTAATACCACTATTTCTTGGTTTCCTGTCAAACCAAATTACAAATCGGTGTAGTTTTTACAGGCTTGTTGAAAAGTTGGATTTTAGAAAGCATTATTTCTTAAATTTTGTTTTTTAAAATATAAATAAGAAACCCCCAAACTTGAAATGCATGTTTGAAAAATACTATTTTAGGTAGTCCGTGTAATTTTGTGCAGTGCTATTTTAATTTGAATTTTATTTAAAGGACAGTATTTGATACATTAGGTGACATGAATTCTTTCTGATATTTGTGGTAGAAGTAGAAATTGCTATCCTTTAAAAGTGGATTTGGGGTTTTTTTGAGTGATGTTCTGTAGTTCTGTACTGTCTACTTTTCTTTAACGTTATGTGTCTCCTTACAGTTTGTTCTTAAATCAACGTAGATTCTCATCAGATTGTGCTTGGATTTATTTGCCCATAAGTTTACATTGTAAAGATCAGTTGTCAATATTGACCTTCTGGCCACTCTTTTTTTTGTTTTGGTTTTTTTTTGTTTTTTTTTTTTGTTTTTTGTTTGTAGTAGCAGCTTAGTAGTTCTGAAGAGCACAGTTTGGTTTTCCAAGTAATGGCTTCCAGACCATTGTCTATTCCCTGGTTCAGATGAGACTGATCGTGGAAGTATGTTACATCCCTGTACCATTGTAGTTTTAGCTGTTGACATAGCTGAGCCAAGGTCAACTTGTTGCAAAGTTGGTTGCATCTCTAACCTATACAGTCAGTAGAACTCATACACGTAACTTTCAGCAGTTTAGTTGGAAAAACAGAACTGCTCGGTTTGTAATTCATGATTCACATGTTAACATTCAAAATTAATACAAATACATACAGTGCCCTACTCCAAGGTAGCACATGTAGATTGTTAGAAAAAACAAAGCATGCAACAGGAAACTCTCTTAAGAGACAAAAGAGAGTAAGTAGCATGGGAAGATTTTGAATAATGGATGAATAAGTATATATTGCTAATAAATCCTGGGGAGCTTTGCTGGAACAGTGGCTAGTTTTTAGGAAGAATTTGTTTTTGTGATTGTTTGGAGTATAAATATAGGGAGTCTTAGATCTAGATGAGCTTTTCTTCCAGTACTGAAATTTTAACTATCTTTAAAATTAAATGAGAAGGTATGATGTGAAGGAAAGAGTAAGAACGCAGGAAGACTCCATTGTTGACAAGCCAATAAGAACTTGAGCTATTAAGAATAATAATCTTGGCTATGGCATGCTTATTAACGAGGCGATGAAATGGCTAATAAGGGACCAGAAAATTTGGAAGCTTTCAGTAACGTAATGTGAAGTATGACATGCACAGAATGATCTTGTTAGGATCATGGAGATGTAGTGAAACAGCTCCCGTGACTGGAGCCATACGATGAAGGGATACCAGCTCTTTAGGAGGTGCAGGCCGGGAAGATGAGGAATGGGTATTGCTCTTGATGCAAGAGAGCAGTTGGAGTGCATTGAGCTCTATCTGGAGATAGATGAGGGGCCAGCTGAGAGTTTCTAGATTAGGATTAAAGAGAGGACAGGTAAAGGGGATTTAATAGTGGGCGTCTGCTACAGGCCACCTGACCAGGAAGAACAAGCAGATGAGGTCCACTACAGACAGATAGGAGCAACCTCAGCTTTGCAAACCTTGGCCTTCGTGGCCCTGATATATGCTGGAGGGACAACACAGCAGGACATAAGCAATCCAGAAGGTTGCTTGAGTTCATTGAACTTCTTCCTCCAAGTTTTAGAGGAGCCAATGAGGAGAGGTGTTTTAGTGGACCCTCACACTTAGCACCAACAAAGGGCATGTTGGGAATGTGAAAGTCAAAGGTAGACTTGGCTACAGTGACCATGAGATGATGGTGTTCAGGATCATGAGAGGAGAGAGGAATCTAAAAGCAGGCTCACAACCTTGGACTTACGGAGAGTGGATTTTGATTTGTTTCCAAGCAAGGTTGATTTAATACTATTAACAAGACTATAAATTTGGTTGGTAAGAGAAAATCTGAAGCTGCAATAGGCTTTTGTAAAGGGGATTGGCTAGGCAGCACACTAGGAAAAGGTCAGCATTACACAAAGAGTACATCGCGGGTTATACAAACTGAGATATAACTAATAACTAAGTGACCATTTCTCCAGTCGTGGTTACCAGCACTGTAGGATGTGTTTGTGGTGTTGAAATTAAGAAGCCATAAAGAAAGTTGCTTTTATTGCTGCATATGAGCTTACTGAGACTTAACTGGAAGGATGCATGAAGATATGGATGCTCACAGTCTTAAAGATTTTTTTTTTTTTTTTTTTTTTTTTTTTTTTTAAGAGCTGGAAAGGTTGTAGAGGGGTTCTAGTCCTTCAGAATGAAAGCTCATTCTCTTTAGATGGTGCTATTACTTCTCCATCTTTTGGAGTTTAAAAAACATTGTTATAGTATGTTAAAGAAAAAAAAATCCTTGAGAACATGATATTTTGTACTCATTGAGGTATTTTTAACTCTGAAATGTAGACATAATTAATGACTAGAAATTGAAGGTAGATATTCAAAAAGAAGGAGGATAATTTTTTTTTTTTTTAATTCTAGATAGAGGAGTAGGTTGGGTGGAAATTACACAGGGGAGATTTCATCTCTTCGTTTCTATAACCAAGGCTTGACAATTCTGGATGCTGTCATCCAATCCATGTTACTGGGCTCAGTGTGTAGGAAAGTGGGTTAAAATCAAGAGCTGGGCTACATGATCTGAAGTTTCTTTCTGACCTTAACCTCAACAATTTCTGTGAAGTTCTGGGAGAAAGCAGCTGTAACAGAACTCATGATACACTTTTAGAATATATTTAAAGTTATATTTGATGCTTGCGATTTAATTTAACCAGCTTGGTAATTTATCAGATCACTTATTTGAACAGGGCTGCCAGAACTTAAAGCTTTGTATTACTGTTAAAGCTTGTTTTGTTTTGTAAGGATGAGTGTAAGCATCAAGTGTTGCTTGATGAAACTCTTGCAACACTGTGAATGTGCTCTTTTTGCAAGGTGGATTTAGTAACTGCCAGCCCTGCAAAGCATCTCTATGATTCGTTCCATTAAGATTGAATTGTTGCTGTTATTGAACATGTTTGTGAGTCGTGTACCACTCTCCGTTGCTCTCAACTTTGAGCACTGAAGAAAATCATGTTTTGTAACAGGTCCCTGCAACCACTCTCTTGTGATCGTCTTATTGTCATCATGCCTATCCCCATTTGTACTGGGGAGAGATGGCAGCAGCAGTAATAGACTTTGACACACACGTCTACTTCATTTGCCCCTTTCCACACACACACACACGCGCACGCACACACACACACACACACGCCATTCTCATCTTCATCTTTATTTTGCTTTGCCTTGGTTCGAGGGAACAAGTGAAATAAGATTTTGAGGCTAGACCTGAGACTTGTTCAACAGTTTTGGAACCAGTGCATAACCAGAGTAGAATCCAGGTCTCCTACTTGGATGTCGCTTAACAGTGTTAAGAACATAACTAGATGGTGTAGCTAAAGCCTGCAAATACTTTTCAGGAGTCCTTTTTCCCGTGTATTTTTCCAACTGAATGTTGCAATAACAAGTCTGATGTTGAAGACAGAAATGAATAAAGGTAGCTATGTTATAACAGATCTGATCAGCTGTACTTGCGTTGTGTAGGTGACGTGTCTACACATTATGGGTCAGTGTGCTTTTTGGGAAGTACATATGATAAGTTTTGCTGAAATGAACCAACAATATTTTTATTATTGGATGTCTCTTTAGTACTTGTTGGAATAAAACTTTTTAGTAGCTTTCTGAACGGAGAAAGCAACAGGGAGAGAGAAAAAAGGGAAAGCTAGCTGGAGAAGCTCAAGTTGTCAAGATTTCTTCTTGACCAAAAGTAGCAGCTTTGCCTGATCATGTTTTGAAAACAAATTTAAAGTACAATGGAGAGCTTATTAGCATTATTTTGGGTTGCTTTTGATATCCTGACTGTGGTACAGTTCAGGAAGGAAGTAGTTCTAAAATAATAATGCCCTTTACACACTTGGTTTAGCAGTACCCTATAATCAAATATTTTGTAGATCCATTGTGACAGATGGATGAACTTTCAGTTATTTGTAATAATTTACAATTTTTTGTTTGTGCATAACTGATTTAAAACTAGTACAGGAAGACTTGTTTTTTTTTAAACAGGAGGAGGAAGATATCCCAGTTCTGTTGCTAGAGATTCAAGTTTCAGTTAAATCAAGTTGAACAAATAGCATTTCAGGTCATGTGTTAGAATAGTACACTGCTCCTGCAGTATTTTTAATTTATATTTGATTGATGGAGAAAACAGTATGTTAAAAAGCTAATATTGACAACACAGCCTGCCAAGGATATTCCTTTTTACCTTTGTTCTTTCTTTGCTCCTCTCTGATTTATTAACTATAATTTATAGTACTTTTTAACCTGTCAAGTTAGTTTTTGACTCATATGTATCACCTTAAGACAAAATATTCCTGCTGACTTATTGTCACTTTGAATACCATGTACTTGGAATATTTACGTGAAATCCAAATGAGTGAAATTAGCGTGTAAGAGAATAAGAAAATGTGCATTCATATGTTTAGTAAAATATACTGCTCT
>WHYT01017390.1:0-21273 GCA_009806455.1 Tetrax tetrax | reverse complement strand
CAGGCACCCGCCTGCCCCGGCGTGGGGCCCTCCCCGGGCTGCAGGGGGATCCCTGCTCCTGCGGGGCCTCCATGGGCTGCAGGGGCACAGCCGGCCTCACCAGGGGCTGCACCTCGGGCTGCAGGGGAATCTCTGCCGGGAGCAGCATCACTGCTCCCCCTCCTGCTTCACTGACCTTGGCGTCTGCAGCCGTTCCTCTCACAAGAAATTCTTCACAACCGGCTCAGGCAGACGCCTCTCAGGTTCTCTTCTCTCGGCCGGGCTGGGCTGAGTTGGGCCCAGTCGGCCGCCAGCGGGAGGCCAAAGGGTGAGGGCTGGAGGCCCACAAGGCTTGCACCTCCCCCTCTCTGCCCCGGCTTCTGCTTCTCCAATTTTTTTTTTTTTTTTTTTTTTTTTTTTTCCCCCCTCTTTAGAAAGCTTAAATAAAAGAAATTAAGTTTAGTAGCCTGACTGTTTTGGATGCATGTTTTCATTTTATCCATGAAGATATTTCTTTTGACAAAGTTGTCCCAATAGTCAAGGCTGAGAATATAGCAGCTTTAAGAAAAAGAAGTCTTGTACTTCATACAAAACCATGAACCTTTACAATACGTAGAAAAAAAAGTTTAAATCTTGAGGTTGGTAGATGAAGGTATAGTGAATACTAGAGATGTGAATTTCTAAAGAGCAGGGTTCAAAGTGGGCAGTAGTTGAATCCAGTATGATAGTATGTTTGCATCAAATTGAATTGAAAGAAAGTGGTCGTTACCTAAGATAGTAATTACTATTCTGGAAATGAGAACATACAAGATAACTGGGTTCAGTTAGTTAATACACAAGGAGAGTATTCATGCTAGTTGCATGCTGTTAGACTTGTAATGAAAAGTTTAATTTGCATGAGTGCCAGAGCAGCTCAGAGCCTCAACAGTAACTAGCCTTCCTCTCCCTTTCTAGGCATTTAAAACTTTGTGCAGGTAGAACAAGATTTATGGGATGCAAACAGGTATAGAGGTGGGGTAGTTCTTTTTTCCTTTGAAAATAATATTAGAAGATGAAACAGGTACAGTTCTGAAGCTAAAAAAATAAATTGTATAACTTCAGAATACTTAGACCAAGAGTAAGAGTATTGTGGTGCAAACATTGTCATTTGTTTCACTGGTGTATCACTTGTCTTTCTTCCTTGCTAGTCTGTGAAATTTAGCTATCTTCACCCTCCCTGCCCCATGGTTGTATGCATGGCAAAATTTCAATAAGGGATGCTGACTTACTCACTTTGAAGTATCTGTTAGATAAAGCATACATGTTCTAATAGTTTAGTATTAATTATTAGTTGTAAGTTATTAAACAGTTTTGAGAATTGTGTTGCAACTATTTAAAATTTGTGGAAGCAAAATATCATTTTACTGATGTGCTTAAACTTCTTGGTTTAAGTGATACACAGAAATGTATTACATATTTCTGTAAGGGGTGTAGACAATACTGTTTCCTGGGGTAATTCTTAACATTTCTTTTCCTTTCAAGTATGTGCGGTAGCAGTAAGAAATTGCTTGGAGTGTCAGCAACATGCACAGATGAAGCCTGTTGGAGACATTGTGAAGAACCAAAAAACAGTGCAGGGCTTTATAGGAACAGGAAAGTCTGCAGCAAAGGCAAGTATAAGACCACATTCCAGGAGCACTCAAGTCAATAATTATTACTCTCTACAGAGGGATAAATTTTAAATTTATACCCACACCAGTGATACTTTAATAGAGCTGAAGAGCATCAACACTGGAAATCCTGAAGTAGTTTTTCCAACATGTGAATTTAACACTTACATATTTAACCTTCCACAGTGAAACAAATCTGTCACAAGAATTTGCCAGATTTTTTTTTTTTCCCTTTGAAGATTAAACGCCTATCTGATCTTTGTGCTCTAGTTATGACAGTGTGATGTACGGTGGGTGATTGTACACACATAATTACTCTTAGTAGAATACTTTTAAAAACAGAATCTGAAACAGTTTGGGTTTGTTTTTTGTTTTTTTTTTTTTTTTTTCTAATAGAGTCCAGTGGACGTTGTCACTGGTGGCATTTCTCCAGTACGAGACCATGACAGACTTCTGCAGGATATGGATATTAATCGACTTCGAGCAGTGGTGTTCAGAGACATAGTAAGTTACAAATAATGGTTTTTTGGTAGCTAGATTTCTGCATATATCTGCTGAACACTTGCTTTGTGTTACACAGTGTGGCTAAATTGAATTTACTAGAACTGAATATTGCTCGTGATAATTAGGAACTCGTAATACTCTGCAGCTGTTGCAGTGTTTGGGATTGGAAAGAGGGAGATGTGAAAATCGCTGCCTGATGATCAGGCTCTTTGGTGTTCCTAAGAGCTGTTTCTCTGGAATTCTGTTTATTGTATATTAAATATGTTGTGTTTAGTACAATACATACTTTCACATGCTGTATATAGACAAACTATTTATGGATATGATGTATTAAGATGATGTTTATGTATACTTTTTGAAAAATGAGTATCTTTCTAGCTAAATAGAAATTAGAGGTCATCTCTAATTCCTTTATTTCCCCTCAGAGGAACCAATTTGTGTGTGTGTGCTGTAAATATGCATATGTTTTTTAGTCTTTAATTGACTAAAAATATCTTTGCCCTGTCAGCAACTTTATAGCTGATACTGAGGAAATTGAGATTGATTGCTTAAAAAAAACACCTCTGTAAGCAAATACAGCAGCTGTAATGGCTGTGAGTCATTGGTAGCCACAAGCTTGGACACCAGAACTTATTTTACAATAATTGGACTATTTAGCAAGTATAATGATTTACACAGTGACTTGTTCTATCCAGAATAGTGAAGGATCTTTGGTTTTTATCTTTACAGGAATTATTGATTCAAACAAGCTTCTTTCAACCCCTACTACAGTATCAGTGTCCAAAGGAGTAACAGAAAGTGAATCTTTCATACTAGTGGCAATTAAAATAATCCTAATGATACAACCTTAAAAATCAAACACATTTTGTGTACTTGTATTTTCTTTTTAAAAAACACAATATACACACACAACCTCTGCTTTTTTTGCATATCTAATCTGCTAGGATGGCTACTGTGCTGAGCTATGGAGAAAAAATAGACTTTAAAAAAATCTGTTTTGGAATAGTTTTTATCTGAGCTGCTTATAATTGCATCTAGATCTTTTATGTTTGACTTGCATGCAGTTTCTTACATTGTGTTCAGCACATAGAATTGTGATTGTATGATTTGAATCTGTATGGGAGAAACTCGGAAGGATTCCACTTAACCACCAGCAGTAGTACTTCTGGTAATATATGAACTTTATTTCAAGGAGTTCCACAAACATAGCAGGAAAAATAAGGAAGGGGTAGTGCTAATTCAGTGGATCGCAACTTTATTAAGTACAGTTGGAAATTATCCTGTAAAAATTAATTTAGCAAGAAAATTCTGTATAATCTTTACCATTGTAGGGGACTTCCATTAGTCTCACTCTGTGCTTATCTGATGCTAAGCTGTTATTAGCTTACTGTTTCTGTCTTGTTTTATGAAAGTTAAGGATTTAGGTTATGCTGTTTTTCCGGCATAACAGGTAGGATTCAGCTATGTTATCTACTTCTTATTAGAGAACTTCTCATAAACTTCTCCCAGTATAGCTTATTAAAGAACTCTTCATGGAATGTGGAGCTTCAATAGGCACTGCAATAATGATAAAATGAGCTTTGAGTTTAACTTGAACTTCTCGGAGGGAAAAATTGAATTCTACCTGAGCCCTTATGTAAATGAGGGGAAGAAAAACCCCGAACACTCTTTCTCTTACTGATTGGTCAGTGAGGATCCAAATGTTCACTTCTCCTGTGATCCCAAAATGTACAAAGTTTTTCTTTCTTTGGCAGGAAAAGGGACAGGAGTAGGCTAAATCATAATGTCTACCCGGATCTGGGACGTGACTCTCTTCTCTTTTTCACTAGGAGTGACTGAACTATGCCAGGTACCTGGCAGTACTGGAAGTACTGCCAGGTACCTGGCATAGTTCATATAAAAATTTATTTTTAATATTTTCTTAAAGTTTCTTCATAAAGTTAGAGCTTTAATGCAAATGCATATTTGCCAATTCTTGTTTGAATTGTATATAGTATAGTACATCCATCTGAACAGTCTGATGAAGAAATGAAACCTTAACACTGGTTCTGGAATTTGTTCCACTTCCTTCATTAAGATGGAATAGCTTATACATACTTCTACAGTTCTGTTGTGTATGCTTGCCTGATTGTACTTCACAGCGAATACTGTTCATATCTTGGCACATTTGAGGAAACATGATAGAGGAAACACCTGTAAATAAATAAAAGGGACCTAGTCCCTGCACTAATTTGAAGCATGTAGTCAAAACACACAACCTTAGTCAAAGTTGTCATATTTATAAATGAAAAATGAAAGGGTTAGTGCCACTTGAATACAATTGCTGTATTCCCAGACTTTATACATGAGACAAACTGTGACTAGAGAATATTGTTCTTTCCTTGTTGACATAACAACTTACACTCGGTCTGTTTATGGTAGCGCTGGGCATACTTTACAGAAAAATAAACATGCTGCTGAAATTGTAATGGAAAAATTTGTATGTGTGTCCTTTTTTTACAGGAGGATAGTAAACAGGCTCAGTTTTTGGCTTTGGCTGTTGTATATTTTATTTCTGTGCTCATGGTTTCGAAATACAGAGATATATTGGAACCGCAGAATGAAAGACGACCGCCAAACCAGAGCCAGTCATTCAAGGGATCCGAAAATGAAAATAATGAAACTTCTGCTACAGGTGAACTGTTCATTATTTGGGGAAATTAAATAATGTGGCTTATTTATCTTAAAAATCTGTGGAAATCCATCTGAGATTGTACAGAAATATGTGCATTGTAACCAGTTAAATAAACAATATTATAGTATTCAATTTGCCTCAGTATTTTTGTGTATCTTTTTCTGATCTGAGAGGAACGTAGTCTATAGGTTGATTTCGCTGTGTAGAGGTGACTAATCTTACTGAAGTAGCTAAGTATTCACAAAGGCTTGTGGCGGAAACATTACTATTTTGTGTAAGGTTAAATATACCTAAGCATAAGCTATAAGACTTCTTACTCTTATTCCTCTTTAGGACAATCAGTTAATTTTCATTCTTTGACTGTTGAGTCAATATCTTCTGTTTCCTTGTGTCAGTCATTTTGGATGTTATAACTCTTCAGGCTTCTCAGAAATTAGAAGGATTTTTTTCTTTTCTAAGTTTCCTGTTAAACACTTATAATCATCTATAAGTATTTAAGTAGGCAAGAGGAAATACTTATAGCTGTGTTATTCACTTGTCACTTATTGATGTAACGTCTTTAGGAGCAATGTGGTGAATGCAATTCTGTTAATAATGAACTTAAAATGTGTGTTCTGTTTTTGGTATGAACAGGTGTGGAAAACCCATCTGCTGCTCTTGGTTCTTCAGCCTCCACTGAAAATTCAGGAAGTACAGCATCTCTACAAAGAAGGGATTCTGGTCTTGGGGAGGAGCCAGCTTCAGGACAAACAAATAGTTCTGGTAGTGTTGCTGAAGCAGGAGCTCTGAATGTCAGTGGAGGTCCAGATGCAATCAGTGAAGTACTATGCACACTCTCATTAGAAGTAAATAAATCTCAAGAGGGCAGAAGTGAGACAGGAACTGAGGACAGTAAACCTGCAACTTCTATGCCAACTGCAAAAAATGTCAATGTAAAGGACATCCTGAGAAGCCTGGTAAGCACACCAGCTGATGCAACCGCAGTGGATGCTGTTCTTATGCCACCGGCCTTCCTTGGAGTTCTTGGTGATGGAGCTGCTGAGCAGCCTGTACAGTTCCATTCCTTTGACAGGTAAAAGTAGATTCTAAAATATTTGGGCTATTTCATTTTGCTTAAGGTATCTGTAAGGAACAGAAAAAAAATCCCACTTCACTAGATCTCATGTACAGTGTCATCGAATATTTTGATTTACAAATAGAACCTCATGTACAGTGTCATCTAGTACTTTGATTTACAAATAGAACCTTTGACTGCAAAGTCCACCAGTGTCACATAGCTTCATCATGAAGATACGCTCTGCAATTCATGGGGTGCTGTGTTATGCTACAAAAGACCATGGAAATGAAAAATGACTGGCGGTTGGCTTAGACTTGAAGGTCTTGAAGCCAGCACTTCTTTGTAAGAGTTTACTCTCCTGTCTCCCTACACGTTACAGCTCAAAAGGAATATGGTAAGAGGGCCAATAAATTGCCTAGAAATGACTGCAAGAGTAAAAGAAAAGATGAAAGGTGTAAGCTGTTCTCCTATTCCTGATGGCAGCACATGCAGATGAGTGCTGCTGCACTGTGCCTTTTTAGAGTAATCATCTAGGTGTCCTATAGAAATACTTCCATGTTCATTTACAAGAATGCATCTATGTTCTGCCTTCCGGTGCTAAAGGTCTACTTTAAATCTTTCAAGCTTCATTCAGCAGATATATCCCTAAGCTGATAATTTGCTTTGTTGTTACAATAACTTCTAAAATTTTGTTTTATTTTAATAAATATCTGCCTTTCTTAATACTCAAATGCTGCGATGGATTTAAAATGGGGCATTCCTGCTTTGTTTCTCTTTCTTTTCCTTTTGGATTGAAGTCCCTCTTTCCTGATAATAATTTTGGTGTCCCCTACATCTCGGACTCATTAGCTCCTCATATTTTCCCAAGTATAGTAGACCACATTGTATTTTACTATGCTTACTGACTTTTACCTCTCCAGGATTACCCAAAACAACAAAGAAAACAAGGAAGAAAAGAAAGAATCCTGTAACACTTGCATTCCCACCTCTAGAAAAGCTTTAGTCATATCCAGAAAACCTTCAGTGGATCTGGTGCAAGGGGATTCCTTGTTGCCATACGAGGATCTGATCCTCGGCTTATTCCTGAACTTCCGCTGGCTTTGATGTCTTTGCAGTCTATGGCTGCCTTGCTCAAACTATCGAATTTATATGACCCAAGAAAGGAGGGCAGCTCTGCCAGGGGTATGAATGCAGCTGTCACAACGTGTCTTCTCAGCTCAGATTGTTGTGTCACTAGTGGAGGAAGAGATGGTGGTGGGTTTCTGGCTAGATTAGACACAGATGGTGTATGCTAGCATTTGGCCCCCTTGCTCTTGTGTCAAAGTAGATACTGTGTTCTGCTTGTGATGCTAAACAGGAGGACTTGTTATGGGAGCAGGAGGAGGATGGAGGCAGAAGGGGAAAACTGGGAGAAGAGGGACACTGAATTAGAACTTGTCACACTTCTCATACTGCTGCTTCCCAAGTGCTTTTAGCAGTTCCCCATTGACGTCTGTCATTCCATTTACAGCGAGTGGGCAGTTGATGTGAAATAGCGTAATGTTTTAATCTGTGACTAATGTTTTTCCTCAGGAAATTCTTATTGTTCACCACTGAGTGGTAGAGATTTGAACCACAAAATAACATTTGTCTGGAGATCTGGTACAGAAGTGAGTGTTGCATTCAGGAATTAGTTTTTAGCTATTGTTAAAAGTGAAGGTTTGTGCTGCCCGTGCAAATCTGATTTGAGTTGGTGTAAAGCAGGTTAAGTAGACAGGAAGTAATTTGACACTTGCAGTCCTGATATCTGACATAGGTAGATTACACCTACAAAACCTCATCAGAGGAAACTGTGCGATTTAATTTGATAACATACATGCTAATGAAATACTAAGCAGTGGTAGCAGCCTTCAGGGACTTGCAATTCTGTGCTTTTTTTGTGTATGGTTATAAGGTCACTAAAATGATATTAAAACCCCTTAAATTGCAGAGTGTTTTGTAAAGCAAGTACCTAAAGAGTTGAACTACTTACTGCTTTGCCCTTTTACTTTTCCAGTTCTGCCCAGTCCCAGATGGACTCTTCTCTCCTTTTCCCCGCATCTGAAGTGCTACCACTTGTAACCACAACTCTCAACGTTTTCTCACTTAACCTTGAGACAGAATTACTGTATCAGATACTGAAAGGAAGCTAGTCTGGTGAAGGAATATATGCAGAGGAATGAAAGGGATGCGTGAACTGAAGCAGCAGACAGCATCATGCTTGTGAATGGAAAAGCAAGGGCTTTTGTAGGAATTTATGTAGCTGTCTGAACTGCTCCACAGTGATAACTTGTGGGTATTAGTTTCCTATGACTTTTTGTGTTTAGTGGTTGGAGCTAAATATGTGAGGAAATAGTCATAAACTAGTATGAAATATTTTTTCCATAAGCAGTTGCATGTGACCTCAGTATATCAGCCACTCAGTGTTTCTAGGTGGCTTAATTTTTCATTTTCCTTCCTTTTGTGAATATGTCAGGTAGAAAAAAGTGTGCTTAATGATGTAGAAGTCTTACCTCTAGTCAATTATCATCTGGTAGTGACATGCACAATCTTGTATGTATGGTGAATAGGTTGATCTGTGATAAGGTGTGTGGCTAACTAATACATCAGTTAATAAAAAATTCAGAATAAGTGTGTATATGAAACATTTAAATTTAAAATTATGTAGACAGGGAAGTTTCATGACCACTTAAAGGTTACTGTACTTCTATGTAGTGTGACTCTGCTTAATATACAAGTTGATGTTCTGAAATGACACGTAGTGACAACAGCGGGAAAGAATTTTACCAGGACAAGAAAATCCTTTTCACAAGAAACTGGAATGGAGTTGGAAATAGTAGCTCTTATTTTTGTTTACCCCAAAGATACTAAGGTACATTGGAAAAATTTGGAAAAACAGGCTGCTCTCGTGTTTTCTGTCTCTGGTTTACATTTAGTACCTTGTTTGATAGGAAACACAAGTTCTCTGAGTTAACCTTTTTTTTTTTTTTTTTTTTTTTCTTTTAAAGACACTTTCTTAAAAGTTGTTCCCATGTAGTAGTTTACTAGTGGGGTATCTCTGGGAATTTCAAAGCATCTCTCTGATCCTGCATTTATCTCAGGAATGCTGTGTCAGAAATCAAAACTCTCCTCATATCTTAAGGATTATCAACTTCCCAGCCATAGCTGGAGAGTATACAGTAACAGCTATGTGAGTGAAACCTTACTGAAAGGCTGCCAAGTTGCAAGCCTTTGCAAACAGCTAGGTGTATGTGTTCATTCCCATGCCAAAAATCTTCCCCTTATCTTATGTGAAGATGCAATCTTATGATTAGTGGGTGCCAGGGGTTTATCATGCTAAAGTTCAAGACTTGCATTGGCTTTTTCCCAAGATCCACAGGGACATGAATTAATGTTCCAATCTCAGTGTGTCCTAAACCAGCAGTTTTCTTATTTAGTAGTAATCCTGTAGAAAGAGAGGGCTAATGCAAGCAAGTTTAAATAAAACAAAAATAACCAAAGCTTAGGATAAAAAACAGAGAAGACATTTCTCTTCAGTTAGTCTAATAAAACCCATAACCTATCACTCACCATTTTTACTGGGCAATTTAGAATAAAATTTTAGTCTCTCCTGGCTTCTACTGCTCTTTGTGGAAACATTCAATAATCATGTCATTATAGGAAGCTGACGCTGAAGGTTCAGAGGAATATAGGCTCTTAAATCATGGCCTTGTACCGTAGAGCTTAAATCTGGAGCTAACCTGTAACTTACAGGACAGATATGTTAATAAGCTTGCTATCTTTTTGGAACATCATCTATAAGCTGCTTAGTTTGGCTCAACCTATGTTTACATGTTTGTCAGTGGTGTGCATGTGCCTTTGTAATGACTGGTTGTGGTATTTAACTTAAATTTAATCCAAGTACTTTCTTTACACGGAGTGAATGCATTTTAGACTTCATCGATTTGGGCCTCAAATGTGAAAAGAATAAACTCATTGACAAGGGTAAGTCTACCAGGTACAGGTAGAGACAGCGTATAAGAATGGAGGATCTGTAGATCAAGGCGCATATTCTGTGATGAGAAGCTCAGGTTTTTGGGCATACCAACAATTTGCATCCTGCAGGGGCCGAAAAGGCAAGCCGTTTGAAGTCTTCTCTGTGCCAAGCTGATTTTTAAGTTCTCTTACAAAATTGATTGTATTCTTTCTATCATCTCTCTTCCATCCCCTGTGCTTTCTCATGGTTTTGAGAGTCTCTTATTCTTCCTTTCCCCTTGAATATTTCAAGGGGGACATAAGAGAATGGGTATTATCTGAAGACAGCGGAGCCCAAAGAATAACACTGACATGGCAGGCTGCTTTCTTGGCTCTCAAAGTAGAGGTAAAAATAAGTCTCTGATTCTCTTTATTGGCCTTTTGCTCTTTGTATAGGATCCCTGCAGTGGGCATCGTTCTGGTAGCCTGGAACAAGAATAACTTCGTTTGGTTTGGAAGTAAAACTATTATCCCATAGGGAAGTAGACAAACTGTCACCTGTATTGCTGTAGTGCTAAAAAATGGAATGCTGAGAATTAAATCTGTATAAATTCCTGTATGTCAAGAGGAATTAGAGCTCTTGTAAGTATTTTTAAATTATAGTGAGGTCATCAGTTTGGCCTGGCCCATCTTGTATTAGGAATATTTGACTCACACCCAAGGAAAACTTGTAAGTTGAAGTGTATTTAAAATTAATTGCAGGCTTGCCAACTTGAAAAATAAATATTTAGGAAAATGTTCTTAAAATTTAGGAGATATTTATAGATATTTTTGTATCATTATGTTGAAACAGAAGAATCAATGATCTGACACCATGAAAGCTTTCACTAAGTAAGTCCTTATAGAATTTGGCAGAATAGATCATTATTGTGTAAGCCCTTGTCTGTGATGGAAGTCAGTGTTCAGCTCAGTGGTCTGTGCTCATTCAGCAGTGAATAATTGTCTGCAACATGAAGGCTTCTTACACTTCAGCATAATTGGGACTAATAACACACTGACCTTCTGGCTAAGATGTATTTATGGTGGCTAGTTCTTACTATGCCTGACCTACGTTTATCAGTTCACGTGCTGTGAATTCCTGCTTTAAACCTTAAGTATTTGATTTTAAATTAAAGAAGGCAAACATCGAATATAGTCATGTAAATGAGGCAACTACACCGTGGTTTTTACCATAGTGCTTGAAGTCTGCTTGAAATAACATCTTAAGGAATTTTTTTGGTGCAATTTTTCTAGTTTGTTTTATTTCTCCTGTATCTGAACAGTATGATAATGAATGTAATAATATACAAATATAACCCAAAAGTATAGAGTTAATTGAAATGGTGTGATAATGTGAATGTTAAGGAGTAAAATATATTGATGGTTTTCTTCCATATGATATGTGTCTACCCATGTGTGAGGTTGCTTAGAGTACGTTGTTATTCTGGTGAAATGAATGCATGATTACAGATGTTTAACAAATGTATTATTTTTGTACATCTAAGGAAACATACTATAAGTCCACTTATTGATTAATATTTTAGTCAGATATGTTGCGATATTTAACTTTTAAAGAAATGTTTATTAGTTTAGCTACAAAAAAGGACTCTTATCTTTGTACTCTTTAAAAACAAGTGCCTTATTACTTGATATAAGTTGAAAGCACATTAATTTTTAAGACACTTCTCTGACAAATTTACCTGATTTAATAATATGATAAACACTTCATGGTTTCCACATAGTTTATTTACTACAATATTTAATCTTGGTTTCCCACTGTCTCAAAGATTCTTTCTGCCAGTTGCATTCATTTTACTTATACTGGCATTTAAATAATCTTTTGAAAGAACGCAAAGGAACACTGATGGTTAATAGCAAATATTTCTGTTTGAACAGTTACATTTCCACCTAAATATTCAGAGAAAATAGCATATTACTACATAAAGAAGGAAAAATGTATGCATTTCAGAATGTAAAAGGAGAAACATGACCAATATTTATGCTTCAAATATCTTAATTTACTTTCCAGTATGTGGTAAATATTACTCTCTATATGTGATTGCTGAGCTGTACTTTCATACCTTGAGAAGACCTGGAAATGGAAGCTTCTAAAACAAATCCTGCAACTCTAACAGTGGTCAGCTGCACTGTTGAAAGGGAAGACATACATAGTAGTAAACATTTCATTACAAATAATGCAGCAATGCTTAGCTATAAAGTAATTATGTTAAGATACTTTGATGTTTTCGTAGTTTGTTCTTGAACTATTTTAAGGATTTTTTTTTTTTTTTTTTAATAAGAAGGTCATAGCAACTGACAAGAAGACAGAGAGAAAGTACATTGAGGGCTTGAGGTTTCTTTACATCACATTTTTCAAAAATATCAAGTGCTTCTTTTGGCTGTGTGCTTCAGATTGACACAGCTGTCAAGAGAAGAGACCTTCTTTCCTCACCAGAAATACTATTTATTTTATTTTGACTGGAAAAATCAGAATAATTTCAGTTGACTGTTGATAATCACTATCTAAAATAAATACTGTTCAGAACTAGCCTGAGGCTAGAAAACAGCTTTATGGTGAGGTGTTCAAAGCCTCTCTTTTCTTCCAAGGTTCAGATTTTTTTAATGTAAAGCTGCATTTTCTCCAGCCCCTATACCGTTGCCTTTTATCTAGTTATGAAGTACAGCAGAAGTCTTTGGCTGTGGTACGTCATCAACACTCTGAATCCTTAAGCAGGCTTGTAACAGGGGACCAAGATCTAACTTGACCTTTAAATACGGGAAATATTGTAGAATTTGTGGAGTAGATTTTGTTAATTTTTAAAATTCTTTAAAATTTTACAGGTTTTTTAGCTAGAAGCTAAAATGTTTTTCAGTGGGATATGATAAACAATCTAAGTTTTTCAGAAAACCTTGTGAGAGTCTGTGTCTTACTCAAAGCAGGTGTTGACTGTGTCTGAAATACACGTGCACACACCCATGTGTACTGTTCAGAAGCAGCGTATGTTCTGCATTTTGAAGTCTGAAACCTGTGTTACTCAATTTTAGTCCTTGAGTCAAAGCAAACAGAAGGATGTTGGGTAATTTAAAGAAAAAATAAACAAAGCCTGCTAACGGCTCTATTTTGTAGCTGCGTGTTAGCGCCATGTTCCTGGTACTGTTGTGGTCACTTACTGCTGTCTGTTGCAGCCCAGGAGGAAAAAATACCCCAGCTGTAATTCCTTTACTTGAATGCATCTCTGCCTGGGTAGGTGTAGAGAGTCTGGCAACTTGCTGGGCCTACTCCCTCAGTACAACTACGCTTAAGCGTGCTGAAGGTCAGTAGAAGTTTACAGGAAGGGATGATAATATAAGAGTTGTGTCAGCAACAGCACAGAAAATGGAAAACTGTTGTAGCTGGGATTTCTTTTGTCTCCACTCATTGTCAGCTGCAGATGAGCCGTGTCAAGGTAACAGCTCCATCTGAACGCAGGCTTCCTTGCTCCCGTGCAGTTCCAGAGCTGTTACTTGTCCTGTGAGGAGCTACTTGTAGTAGTGCTAAGCATTACTTCCGTTCTAAGATTCCTTCTTCATCCTTCCAGCATGTTAATTTCTGTATTTTCATCTGAAAGGGAGTGATTCTAGTAAACAAAATTATTCAAAGTTCAGCCACATATGTGTAATTTTTTTAATGTGTGGGTCTGGCTTATCCTTTCTGACTTAAAATGCCAGCTGTTTCATAGTTTTTGGGGCTCTTAGTAGAGTCAGAAAGTAGTGTTAATAGGCATTCAGAGCACACAGCCATTCTGTTTTGATGTTTTGAGATAATTCTTTTTTGAAAGACTAAAAGATTTGTTTTTACCTTCAAGCTAATTTGGTATTTTCCAATTTTAAATTAATTACATTAATTATGTGTTTTGAACGGACACTACCTACATGTGCACAATTGCCATCTACATGTGCACAAACTTTGTCACTAAGCATTCTCCCATATCACTTACAACTAGTATTATTGTGTGTGCGTTAGTTAGCAGCAAACGGATAATTGTTTCTGTAACTTAGTGCCTGTGTAAAGAAATATTTCCAACTCATGCACTGAGATCTCGTACATATAGAGTCCACATGAATAGACACGTATTTTTAATGTGTCTGTATGATTTGGGTTTAAAATTATTGATCACTATTTCTTGAATTTAATAGCTGTACTGTAAAAGAACTTAAAATCTGTAGAGGAACACACGTGGGCTTCAGTGCTGGATGATGAATGTTGGAGAAATGTCCAAAAGTTTACTATGTGTAGGTGCATCTTGTACTTGCCCTTAATTTGTATTAATTTCTCAGCCCCTTCCAGGTATTTTAGTGTGTGTTGTAGTAACAGTTTCCAGATAATGAATATGACAGAATCGTGAGCAAGAGATCCCGTTCTTATACCTGGTTGATGCAAAATTAGTTGGTAATCTGGCTATAATTTAGAAGACAAGTCTAAATATATGATTTTTTGTGGTGTGTTGTTCATGTTTCAGGGGAACTGACGTGAACATATGAGCAAAGTTCATGATTTAGGCACAGTATCTTGACTAGGGGCTCAGGTGGTGTTGCTTCTATTTTTTTAGTGTATAGTTAACATTAGCAGTCACCCTTATAATGATATGACATGTACTGCCTGCAAGTATGGTGCCTGCCTACTCCTGCCATTAAGGAGTGTTTGATTTAATCAGTAACGTGGTCTAGCTTCTGTGACATCCTTCAGACTGAAAGAAAGAGTCAAATACATTCCTTTTTTCCCCACTCTAGCAAGAACTATTTTAGAAATATTTGACAGAACTTGTTTGGTTGTTATTCTCACACCTGAATCTGAGTCAAGTTTCCAAGTTACTTTGTTTAGAAAATGAATATTTTAAAGCTATTAAGGGAATACTTTCAGTGTGTAGTTATAGTACTGTCAACAAAAGACGTGATTAAAGAAATTGAATGTCGAAGACTTTCATCTTACGGTTAACACCAGGTAATTAAAAGTAAGCGCTGCTGTGGGAGTGCATTATATATCAGCTGTACTCTTTAGCTCATTAGTTGGGTTTTTGCATGTTTATGGAGCTAACTTGCAATTAAAAATGCCTTTAACGTATGCTTAACAAGGCCTTCTAGGTATCTGGAATAAAGTACTACAATTTAATTGAAATTGGTGTAGCATAAATAGATGTTTTAGTAACACGTGAGATAAATCTCCATGCCTAACTTGTCACTTTGCATCTTTTCCTCTTGTGTAATCTTTAATACTGAGTGTAAGGCCTGACGTGTACCTAAAAGATGGAGATTCTCTCTTCAACTCCAAAGAATGTTTTGATTTGTTACATAAGTAAAACTCAATTGACAAGGTATACTCAAATTCATGCCTTCTCTGTATTTTTAAGATGTTCGAATGCTTCTATGTGCATGTAGATGTGCGTTAGGATGTTTTTAGCTGTAGTGTATCCTCCTTCAATTAGTCGTCCATTCTGCATTAGAATACCGGAAGGAGTATACTGTCAGAGCAACATTCAGTGCTGATAATTTATCTTAATGTTTTCATTTTGAATACTTTAGTATCTTTTGTAAATAGTTGCCTGGAGTTTAAAACCAAATCTTAGGGAAACTAAGGTAAGAAGTTGCAGGTCGCTTATCCTGCTGATCTAACTGTGTGCTTGTTTGTTGGGGATTTGCGGAAGTGGATGAGATATTAAAGTGTACGATAAAAACTAAAGTAGTATCCTTTGGGTTAAGGTAGATTGCCAAAGATGATGGAAAACGAAAATAGGGATGGAACGGTACTTTTGTGGGACATAGATGCGTAAACAAGGATCATGATATCTGAACCTTCATATAATATTATTTCCTAACTTTTGTTCTTCACCTAGGAGTGTGGTTGTACCACCGAAGAAATCAACCATTTCCTCTTCTACAGCTGCTATGGGTGTTCCTGCAAATGCTGTCAGTGTGGTTTCTTCTTTAGATTCAGCCCAAGCCCCGGATTTGTCAGGAGAATCTCCTGGTAAGTAAGGGTGGATTAAACAAATCCCAGCCCTTCCTGTCTTTTTCCTCCCTCCCTCACCATTGACTCTGAATACAAATGAACAAATTTTTAATACACATTTTGTGTTATGTGAAGGTAAAATGTTTTTCAATAGTTTTCAATATCTCAAAACACTGTAGATGAGCATAACTGTTTTTCAGAAATTAAGTCATTAGTTACCTTCCGTTGTAATACTGATTACTCTGTATGTGTGTGTGTACACATATATATACACACATATATATACACACATATATATACACACATATATATACACACACACATATATATATATATGGGGCTGTTCAGCCTGGGGAAGAGGAGGCTCCGGGGAGACCTGATAGCGGTCTTCCAGTACCTGAAAGGGGGCCTACAGGAAGGATGGGGAGAAACTCTTCAGTAGGGCCTGTTGTGATAGGACCGAGGGGTAATGGTTTTAAAATAGAGGGAGGTAGATTTAGATTAGATATTAGGAAAAAATTTTTAACAATGAGGGTGGTGAAACACTGGCACAGGTTGCCCAGAGAGGTGGTGGATCCCCCATCCCTGGAAACATCCAAGGCCAGGCTGAGCAACCTGAGGCTCTGAGCAGCCTGATCTGGTTGGGGATGTCCCTGTCCTTGCAGGGGGCTTGGACTAGATGAACTTTGAAAGTCCCTTCCAACCCTAACCATTCTATGATTCTATATATATATAACTTGTCCATATATGAGTGTTGCTTGTACTAAGAATATTGATACTTGTTATGGGTTGTATTTTCTTAGGGGAAAATGTGCCACTAATCTGAGAAAACAGTGATTTACACTTTTTTTTTTTTAACCACTGGAGTGTGTGTGGTATAACATGTCCTAAATTATTAAGTCAGACAAAAGGTCTTTTGAGACCTTTGTATCCTGCGTACCACTTTGTCTGTATCTTTGTCATATGCCCTTGCATAGTGGCTTGCAGACCTGCATTAGGTGTCTGTGCCTTTAACAAAGACCAGTATCAGATACTTTACAGAAAAACAGACATGACTAGGTTAAACCTATTCTCAGTGACTTTGTGTGAGTTCAGGAATATAAGAATTTATCCTTCTTCATATTTTCGGAGAGTTTATCCCCTGGATCATTTTGTTATTCCTAGTTTTGATGCTGCAGCTCCGCAAATGTAAAAAATAACCTGTTTATAAGCTTGCTGAACTTCTTGAGGGCTCTCCTTTTGCCTTCCTCTAGCAGAACAAATGCAAACGTCTGAGGAAGATTTGTCATAATTTCAAGATTTTTCCACAGTTTTTGTAAAGCAGGCATACTGTATTAACTTGCATTTAGTATAACTATGGTATATTCTAAAAATGACTTTTTGTTACAAATATTTTGTTAAGTAAAATATAAGCTTATTTATAATTTGTAGGGCATTTGTCTGGAGATATATGTATTAGTGCTAAGTAGGACTGAGAATGATATATACAAGTGTTTCCAATAGCTTTAGCCTGAGGTCAAATTCAGTGTTGATACTGAACTAATTGCTTTGGACAGTTTTTTCAAAATTGAGTAGGTTGTTTACAAGCAAGTGGTTCTTTGAACCTTAGTGTCTCTGGTTGTTCTGTGTGAGATAAATGATGTTTAACCTTATATGCTGTGTCAAAGGCATGATTTCCTACTTAGCCATGTTTAAGTCACAAGGCTGTGTAGGATCTCATAATTGCTTGTGCTCATGAAGTTTAATATCAAGACTTAGAAATGTTTTGCATCTTAATCAGGGTAACCTCAATCTATGCCTAATTATTGGTGTTCCTTTTCAATGTTTGAGTTCCTTCCTTCCTCTTTTTATGAATTTAGATCCAATTGCAAAGACTGAGGGGGGAAAAGAAAATAATCTGTTGTCATGTCCTCTAGTACTCATATGTCTGGAAGGTATTTCTTGCCATCTTCAGCTGCCCCTTGCATTTCTTGGGAAAAATCAAAAAGGTTTTGTTCCAGCCACAGTAAAGGAAAAGCTACTAAGATCTACTATGTTTTTTTTTTCATTGCAAAATGGAGAATCCGTTTTGCATGGAAATTGCAGGAGGTAGCACTCTAGTCTAGAAGTAATGTTTGGACTAATGTCACAGTTATTTGGGGAAGATTGGCTCTAAGATTGGCTAATTGTTTTTAAAATAATAAAACCTTAGGTACATTGAAATTGCTTAAAATAGTTGCTAATTTATTAACTTCTTACTGATTTACCCAGGTTAGATGTGGACTTAATTATTACAATTTCTGAAGTCAGTATTCACTTGCTTTTAGTAGAAACAAAACAGATGAACATTGATTTTCAGATTTAGTCAATCTTTTAAGAATGTATAGAGGAAAAAATAAGTGCTCCTGTGCCTGCAGAATGTATGAGAAATCCAGACAATAAACAATACTGATATAGTTTGTAACTGTGTGACTTCCAGCATGTCTGGGAGTTTTGGCAAAAATTGGACATGTAATCTGAACTGATATGCATAAAAAGAAACAAATCGGGATTAAAAATAGTAGACATATTTAGACTGACAACCTAATTAATTAAAAGAAAAAGTAAAGGGATAAATGAAATCATGCTTTAAACAGATAAAAACGTGAGACTGTTTCTTTTTTCTCCAGTAAAATGATGGCATGGAAACAAAAATTTTGCAGAGTTGGAGTGGTTTACACTTATGTTGCTCATGTAAATTGCATACATTTATGTTTGAAATGAAGTTCTGTATAAGACCTTTAACTTTTTTTTGTTTGAGGATACAAGTAGCAATAAATGAGCTTCCAATAAAACCAAAATATAAGTTTAATTTTCCCCTGAATTCAAATCACTTGTTCTTTAACTGATTTTTGTTTTCATGCAACATAATATCAATACATTGTTCTATTTTTTTTTTTTCAGCTAGCATTTACATAAGCTGATTTACTTTTGTCATAAACAAAAAAGGAATTAAATCCTTTTTTTAAAAAGTTGAGGGGTTTATATAGTGAATATAAATTTTGGATTTTTTTCACATTTTATATGGAAAGCATTTGTTAAACATTATTGCTGCATTTAAAAATACACTTCAGCTGTTTTTTCTAAATTCAAAGATTTTTTAGAAGATTTTTTAAAATTAGTTTTGTATGTATTTGATATGTTTAAAAAGGATTAAGTAAACAGAACCTTAATGTAGTAACATGTAATGCATTACTGTGGTCGATTTATTCCAAAACAGAGTTGAAAGGGAGTTGCAGACATTGGAATGGGATTAAACAGTAAGTGATAGTGTTTCAGTTATAATGTGTACATAAGCATAATTTGAGAATAAGTTTTACATAGTATGTGAGCATCCTCCACCTGCAGATATGATGTAAAAATTGCTTGACCCAGGTAGGATCTGTGTTAAAATATTAGTCAATCTATGTGGTTCCCAATGCCGCTGTTGCCATTTACTTGGCTCAGAATTCATCAGCCTCCTGCCCAGTATTTTTTCCTGAAGTTTGCATCTTGCCTGTAGCTCAAGGTCTGTGAGTATCTCAGATATTTGACCCTTAAGATTGTTCTAAGTTCATATCAAGTGGAGGTGACATGTCCTGGCCTACCAAATACAAGGTGTTGACAAGTTGAAAAGATAACCATCTAAGCTCACTCTGTTCCTCTGATATTTTGAAAGAGGGTGAAAACATGTTTTGGCCTCAGACAGCCTGGCATTTTCGTAGGACAAGTTTCTTCACCTTTACCCACTCAAGCTGCAGAGTATTTCATAGCACAAAATGCCTTTCCTGAGTACAAAACCACAAACCCTTGTGGTTTAAGCTTGCCAGTCAGTGTTTTGCTGATGGCTGATATTGTTCCTCATATCGGATATTTGGGTTGTTGGTCTACTGGAATTGCTACTCCAATTGTTAAAATATCTTGGAAATAAATGGAGAAAATAAAGCCCCTTTGTAGCCCACGTTGAGCCAATCATTTGTCTCTTACGGAGGGCAATATTGAGCAAAAGAGCATATTTACGAGTAATAATCTAAGGAGGAGGAATTTACTGGAGTTGTTTCTTCCTTGCATTGGCTCGTAGGCTGAATGTGAGATTCGATACAGAGAATTTCCTGCTTTTGGAAAGGCAGGACTAATGTTTGGGTAGGCAGGACTTGGTGAAGTTGTCTGAGGTACTGTGAACACGCTAGTGGGATTTTTTTTGTCACTTAATTTTCCTTTTAAATATTGCAATTACAGTTGTAATGTTCTGAAGTGGTGTGAACTTTTTTGAACTGTTTTGCAGTTGGCACTCCCACTGTTTTCTCTGATACTCTGAGTTTCTCTGTTCATGTACTTGAAAGATTTCACATGCGTTTCATTAGTGCTTCACTCTAAAGAATGTGGTTTTGAGGCTTTCACTTGCAAATTGTGGTTCAAATACAATTTTTGTAAAGAGGGAGTATGAAAAGTCTGTAGGAAGCGAGAGTGAATTGCATCTTGTCCTTGTTGACAATCTGAGTGTAGAAAACACTGAGAAGTTCCCCCCATTTCTGTTGCATTTCTTACTTGCTTTGAGTTTCACATTTTCTGCCTCTGAGCTACACAGAGTTGCCAGCAGGATTTCTGCTTCTCCTGAGCAGAGACATGGGCTGTTTCCAAAGTGTGAAGTCATAAATAAAGCCATGTCAAAGGCTGAGGTGAAAAAAGAGGTGGATGCTTGGAAGAAACCTGGGAATAAGCTGTAACAGGATGTAAAAAAGGAGTTGTGACTCCTGAATTTTAGTCCTACATATAGGAAAAAGTAAACTTTCTCCCATAGTTGGCTTGTTTTGCAAAGAAGAATGGTATTAATTGACTTTTATACATAGGTGAAAATAACCTTCAAGTCGTGCAATAAAATAAGTTAGCCGGAGACAAGCTGAAGTAATAAAAATCAATGTAAAGTGAGTTACCATCAGTGGAGAGGCAGTTTAAGAAATTAACTGGATTATAGTAACTATTTTGGAGAGAATTCCAGCTGTACAGTGACAGTAGTTGAGGGCTAGTTACCAAAGCAGAATGACACTTTTAAAAATCTCAAATGCTACTGATATACAATGTAAACAGTTTAATACTGTTTCAGTATAAAAACTGTTTTCGAGCAACTTCTCTTTAGAGAA
Source organism: Tetrax tetrax (assembly GCA_009806455.1). Classification (NCBI taxonomy): domain Eukaryota; kingdom Metazoa; phylum Chordata; class Aves; order Otidiformes; family Otididae; genus Tetrax; species Tetrax tetrax. The sequence goes on along the minus strand of WHYT01017390.1, from coordinate 275 downwards.
GGCACTATTGTTTGATGAAATCTGTTTTGGTTTAACCTACAGATGTGTTTATGTAACAGATCCCTTATATTAGCTTGTAAAACCTTTCATTGTAGTCTTGCATTGTATGCTTCCAGCCTTCGAAGTGTATTTTTGAATGAGCTCATTATTTTACCAGATACTCCTTTTGTAAAGGGCATCAGTGTATTTATGTATGGTAGGTCTGTTGTACAAAATTAAGAGGTATGGTTATTTAATTAAACTCTTTTTTTTTTTTTTTTTTTTTTTTTTTTTTT
>WHYT01017389.1:887286-933109 GCA_009806455.1 Tetrax tetrax | reverse complement strand
AAAAAAAAAAAAAAACCAACAACAAAAAAAAAACCCAGCAAGAGCTAGCCCATCTGCAGGGAGCCCAGGTTTTGCAGCAGGAAGAACAAAGTCAGCGAGCCAGCTGCTGCTACAATGCCCACTGTCTTCTGCTCCTCGCCTTTGTTGCCGATGTCACTGCCTCATTGGCAAAATCTGGGCTTCTGTGCTCAGACAGAGTTTCTCTAGCACCTGACACCAGAATTGCAGAAGCTTATGGGCTCTAAGCCTTGAGGATGCTGTCAGTGCATTTAAAAGAAAAAGCTGATACCAAAGCTGGTAAAGACTGGTACCGAATTCAAGAATAAACGTAACTGTCTGCTGACTGACAATAGGTTGTGCATTAGAGAAAGGGAATAGTGAACTAAAGCTGTTCTTGCCGTGTTCATTTTTTGTACGTTTGCTGTGGTTGGCCTCTCTAAACAATGCAGTCCGTATGCAAGTATTTAACAAATTCCACACATTTCTTCAGTATTCTTATAGGCATTAAAACACTCGGTATTAATTTATTTCTGTGTTTGGCTTTGCAGGTCAGAGGTTAGATGTGTTGTTACAGTATATGCTCTTCTGTTTGACACAACATTTTAAACTAAGAACAGAGTAACATTTATATTTACTTTATAGAAGGCATATTACAGCATCCATTCATCCACTCGTTTTCTGCTATTGGTTAATTTAGTTACAGACAGCTACTCTGGCAGGATCCCTTATTTTTATTTTTAAATGAGGTGAAGTTCACTGCACTGCTTTATTTTTGTTAGTTGTTAAAACATTCTCATACTCCTGATGGCAGATAATGACAAATTCTTCGATGTAGAGCTGGGAGCAAGGGAGGCGGAGAGGGAAAAATGGGGGAGGGAGGAAGGAGGGGGGGAAAAACCCTCCTGAGCATATGGAGACATCCAGAAAAAGATGTGCATCGTCAGCTGTGATTCCATTGTGTGCTTGCAGACGGGATCTGAGCTCTTCTTCTCTTGGGAATTTAAACCTTACAGAAGTATTCTTTGGCTTTTACCCATCAGGATAATCGAGCTTAGATGACATACATTTCACATATTTATTATAGATAATATTTTGATAATATTTTAAGATTTCAGGGAATAAATACAGTTGCCAGGACTCCTGCTCTGTGCTGGAATAGCATTTTGAACAGGCATACATATTGATGAAATGGCAACTTTGAGTAGTAAGAATTATTTGTAATATTACATCAGTGGTTACATATTACTAAGGCATCTTACCAGTTCTACGGTTAGTAGTTCGTCAGCAGTATTTACATTCTGCAAACATTCCCTATTTTTAATGATTCAGTAGCTTAGCCTTTTCAAAACATACCAAGTAGAAATGTGGCATGAAAAATGACAGCTTGTATAGTTTAATCAATTTAGGATACAGAATTAAAAAAAAAACAAAACAAAACAAAACAAAAAACCCAACATAAAACCCGGAATCTTTTAAAAAGGGTTTTAAACCAAAGCTATTTTGTCAGTGCTGTGAGTATTCAGAAACAGTATTTACATGGTGAAAAACTGAGTGGAAGAGAATTAATTTTCTTTTATTCAGTGCTGCATTTACCTATTACGTAGAAGAGTATTTCCTCTCCTGAGCATTTGGAATACTTCTGCTGATTTCAAACAATTATTTTGAGTTGATGAATAGTTTGAAAAATAGATCTTGAATGTGGTGGATTTACTGCATTGCGGTTTGTTACTGTTTATGATTTTTCAATCTTACTCTATGGAAATTGAACGTTATTCAAGTTAAAGACTAATGGAAATTTTATTTAAGAGTTTTATGGAAATAAAATGGGCACAATTCGTATGGAAACTGTATGGTCACTGGGGTACTTGGCATTTTGAAGTTTGAAATTAGTTCATTCACTTAAATGTCTGAAGCTATATGACACCATATTAACAATACACACATTTTCTTTTTTTTTTCTTCTGCAGCTGCGTCATTATACCATTCCGAGTCTTCCTTAAATGGCTTCTGTAACAATCTCCCATTAATACAGTTACTGGCAGATACTATTTTTTTGCTTTGCTCTCATTTTAGCAGTTATAACTGATAGTAAATATCACTGTTTCTGTTAGTGCGCTCCTATTACTTAAATATTCAGAAACCTCTTTGTAATGTGCATTTACTTTTTTGCAGCTAAGATGCAATGCCTGCTGTAAAGTCTAATTACATTTTTCTGTTTGTTTTGAAACTTCAAGTTACTTGCTGTTGGGAAACAATAACTTGTATTTTGCTAAAATAGTCCACATATGGAAACCATAAATGTATTAATGAAAGGGCAGAGAGTATAGGTGGCGAATTAATTAAAATATCTATGGAATTTATCCAATCTTAAGTAGTATAGATCACACAAGCTTCTATGGGGGAGGATCCTGGGACATAGAACATATATCTGATGTAGTGATGACTGAGAGTTGCTATTTTGATGCTTTCTTAGTGAGCTGTGTAAGACATATTGTTGCTCTTTGGTAGGATTTATAGTGAGCATATCACAATTGGCTGCTTTATTGGCTGCCTCAGTGGAAAAGTCTAGGATTGAAGAATGGGCATGGACAGTGAAATAACATTTTACTTGTTAGGTCAGAATTATTATGGAATTTTACTCTTACTCTGGCCATGCTGCAGTTCATCTGTGTGTGAACGGATTTAGTTTTTCATTGCTGTCAGTATTGATCTCTAATGAGCCTTGCCCATGGATTTTGAGGAAAATCACTCCAATTAAAAACAATGCAGTATGTCACCTATTTGTACCTCACAGATTATGTAGAAGGTACTAAATCACATTTAAAAAGAAAACTTTATGAGAATGGAGGAAAGTCTGCATATGAATAAATTTGATAATATATACTGACCCTTTTATTAGAGGTATTTTTATGAACTTACACATTCATCATATGCCCGTGTGACGGAATCAATTTTACAAAAACTAACACAACCCAGAAACCAAGGTCATATGTTCTAACACTTGTGCAAGTGAGAGTTCAGATGTCACTTGGTCTACAGTGGAGATTACTTTTCTTCATACTTCTTCCACGGTGCTTTGAGTTCACAAGGTAGCTCTTCAGTCCTTATTCTTTACTGTTTCAAAATTGATATTGGGACTTGCTGACCAACAGCTTTTGTTATTCCTGGAAATAAATGTGATTGTTGTCAACTAATTTCATGTGCTACTCTTAGACACATTTGTGCCTTAGTCTCCAGAGATATAAGCAATGTCCTTCTCCTTTTCTGTCAATTGCCTATAATAGATTCTTTGTGGAGGAAGATTGTGAGTGTATACAGATAAATACATTATTTATTTTATCAGATTTCAATTACATTCTCAAGGAGAAAAACTCTTCTTCAAGTCTAAATCTTTGTATTTTTTTCCAAAACAAAAAATTACAACCAGAAATACACTTTTGTTTCAGCGTGGCCAGAATACTTCTTGCCTTTTATCTTAAAAGAAAAAAGTCGACCTGTTGATACTTTACTGGCTATAAAATGTAGCTATAATAACATAGTATAACACTTTTTTTTTTTAATCGCTTGCCAATTTGTGTTGACGTTTGCAGTGCAAACATACTTCTACTTGTTTTGCTCTCTTTTTTTAAAGAATCATGGCTTACTTTGATACAAAGATACTGAATTTTTAATGCAGCCTCAAACTATTTTCTTGCTACAGTTCTGTAAGAAATTTGTGTTAATTGTACAATGGTGAGATCATTTGTGGCACCTTTTCTTTGTCGTATAAGAATGAGGGAACCTGAAAACGGTATGTGGGCAAAAAATACGTTCACTAAGCTTGCACACTGTAGACGATGGTTTTTTCTGATTATGTCTGAAAGAGGTAGTTGTTCACTCCCTTTTAGCTAAACTGCAGTTTATGGAGTTGATATTATGTGTTTTGTTCACAACTTACAGTTTTTATGGGGCAAGGAGGTAGCACATCTTGGTTATCTGGAGTATAGGTGTCTCTTTGCACTGGAAAATAAAGAAATGATTGTGCATGAATGGAAAATAAAGACTTAAAGTGGTCTGAAGTCAGAGGGTGGCCTTTTATTCTGGGTGATATCAGTTGCATTTAGCTGTTACATTGACCTTTAAAAAGTTTTCTTTTACCCTTTGGGGGATGGACAATTGAATGGTGATGCTGGAAAATGGCAAGTGTGGAGGATGATGAGTATGATGTATTCTGTTTTTATATTGTAGCTGACATTGATGACTTGTGTGTTGTTTGAGACAGAGACTCATTCTTCGTGAATGCGCTAGGCCTACCTCTGGGCCTTTGAGCACCACCATTAACAGCTTTATGCTACTGTGAAAGCTGGCTTTCCACAAGAGTGGTTTTTCTTGAGTTTTGAGGAGCATCCCAAGAGCCTCCTCATTCTTGTAGGAATTTGCATGGGAATAGGCGCTAGCATTGCCTTTTGCTGCAGCATTGGCTTTCCTTTATTTCAAGCTTAAGAGAGGGCTTGACAAGGGAAGGCAGAGTACTAGTAGGTAGTTTAATTGTTCATCACTTCATGTTCATCACTTTTCTTCACTGACAGTTTAGTTTAGTTAGAGGAATAAATCTGGAATATACCAGATCATAAATTTGGTACCTAAGCTTGTCACTAGTTGCTGTATAACTCAAGACCTTTACTTGGGAAGAAAGGTCTCGTCAGTAGTATTTCGAAGGTAGTGCTTCTGCTGTGAAACTATTTTGTGTTGTCTTGGTTTTCAGACAGTATTATTATTAAATGCTTTATGAATAGAACAAATGAAAACCAGCAAAACTCGTCATTTCCGTTGTCGCTACGCGGAGCCCTGTGGGCTGCAGGGTAACAGTCAGGAGCCTCGTTAGTCCTGTGCAGACTCTTGGAGCTGCGGCACTGGAGGCCAGGTGGATCAGGAGGTGGGACTCAAAACCAGATCAGCAGTAGGGAAATACCAGTGAGCAGGCACACTAGTTGTCAAGAAACAAAATGGTAGTAGAGTAGTCATTCTCATTCAGTGGCGTGCAGCAGCTGAAGGATGGGAGATGGGTAGCAAACGCTTCTGTCTGTGCAGGCCCCCTCATCATTATTGCTCCTCTGTGGGAAAGGTCTCCCCACCATGGACTGGGGCTGCAGTCCGCATCCACCGGTGAGACAGCAGCTTCTCTTTGGTGTGTCTTTCTGAACTGCAGGTGTTGAACAGATACTGTAAATCTCGCTAAATCACCAAAAGATCTAGTAGTGTTTTACTTAAAATTTTATTCTAAGTCAAGATGATGTTTTCTGTCAATGAGAAGCCAATTGAAGCCCCATGTTTGTGATCTGTAGGGCTTGTGTGCTTTTTGTGCATTCCTGAGAAAATGTATTTATATCTTCTGTGTTTAGATTTTTATATAAGAATACTTCTTTGTTAGTGGTGCCCCTGGATACTGTAGTGGTATCCCGCCTGTGACTGAAATAACTTAGGCAGAGTTTGTTTTGAAGAGAGTTTCTGTGAGATGGCAGAAATTACAGAAAGAATGAAGTTGTTTCTATATTCCATTTCTCTTGAGGCCTAATTAGCGTGCCTTTTTTTGTTTTTCTGATGAAGACTCTTGAGAAGTGTATCTTTCATTTTCTTTATGTTCTGCCTTTGTCAGAATGTGAAGGCAGAAAACTCTTCTTTGGTAGCTTGCTTGGATACCTTTGACATAAAGTACTGTTTGACCTACAGACAAAAACGCAGGTATAGTATTTATATGGGTAGTGGCATGCTCCTCTTCCCTGAAGAAAGGTGCATTGCTGTGCAATGTATGTCCTCTGCTCTATAGAGCTCTTAAGCTTTATACTAATGAAGAGCTTTCTGTTTATTTGTCTACTGATACTTGTCACTTGGGTCAGGAGTATTGTAAATGGAGATTCAGAGGAGAAACATACTTCTCTGTGTGCAACTATTAATAATAGTTGAAATACATTTTATAAGAACACCAGTTTCTCCTTTTTAGAGATTTGAAACTAGTGTGTTATAAAATCAACCAGCCAAGCAGTCAACCAAAAAAGGAACCAACCACTTTCACAGAGAGTTCCCACAGATTCTTTTGTGAAGAGAAAGGCTGTGTGTCGTGTAAGTTAATGTAAACGTTTTAGTTGCTATCACTGTGAATTTGCAGCAGGCAGCAGGTAGAGAGGAAGCTGTGTGCCTGGAGTGATTGTGCAACTCAAGGGGGGTTGTAGTTGTGTCTGAAAAAGCAGATAATGCTCTGCAAAGTTTGTTTCCCTTGTTGTGTTATGCTTCAGACTGCTATGTGCTAAGCATCATATTTTAATTTTTTTATGCCTGTCTCCAAAAATAATAAAAAAAAAAGACTAATATTTTTCTCTCAATTTTGTTCCTAGCATTGAGATGTATCTGAGTAGTGAGGCCCCCTGCACGTACAGCCCTTAGAAATTGTTGCCCGCCTCGCTGAGTCTTGGTGAGTTGTCTATACCCTATGGTGTTTAATTGGACTGTGTTACAGTTTTATCTTCTTCACTGGGGAATTTGATGTGAGATGTCTTAAATTGTTTGTGTGCATATAGCCAAAAAAGCCTTGGTTTTAAGTTATATATGATATTTATACAGTGAGTTGAAATACAAACATTTTGGAGACTTTCAAAAATAACGCCCAGACTGGTTATGGAAGCAGGGACCTTGCTTTGGTACCAGGACCAGGAATGGGACTCTGCTGAGAAGGACTGGAGGGATCCGCGTGTGATGTTCTTTCACATTAAGTTTGTTTGATATTTTATACTGTAACTAAGGAATTGATGTTTTTTCAAATGTGCTGGTCATGGTCTGTCTTATGGCAAAGGTTGAATATGAAATAATACAAGCTTTTCCATCCAACTATCTGCACTAATAAATTACTTAAATTGAGGGTTGAAATCGGTATAATGACACTGATGACTTAAACTGCTTGTTGCTCAAGAATTACTGTCTGATGACTCCATCAGGCAGTGCTGTGCCTGTTTAACTCCGCTCACAAGAAGGGATAATACCGCTGAGAATTAGAAAAAGGGACCCCTGTGGATTGTTTAAATGCAGACTAATAATAGTTTGGTAGTGCAGTGAAAGAAAGTGGAATATAAATACCATGTTTTTATTTTAGGTATGTTTAATGTATCAATATACTCACTTGGTATAAATCTTTCACAAATACGCAGTTGAGATTTTATGTGAGAACCTTTTCAGGATACTCATGAATAAATGTTGTCTTTTAACACATGGAGTGACTTATTAAGGTCAGAAATACGTATTTTTGAGGCTTGCACACTAAATATAGAGGTAGGAAGTGAGCCTGCTGAAAAGGTTTTTAGTTGTTTGGAGGATGACTGCTTATAAAATGCCAACCATTTATGGGTAAAATTCTGTATTTCCACATAATTTCCTCTTTTTTTAATTGTGTTGAGCAATTTTTGCAAACTAACAATGCTTTTCTTTAAACTTACTGAATTTTCTAGCATCAGTGAATGAAAGCAGATTAAGTAGCTTTCCAGTGCATCTGTTTTTTCTGCCTTTTCCTTGGCTGTTTCTGATAAAACAATTAGTAGTTCATTGTAGTTTATAATACTACTTAAGAGTTTGTTTATGTATTATATTAGCTTGAAAATGATCAGCCACATAGATGTCATTACTTATTTACACTTATACTATATTACTTATTTATTTACACTACTTATCTGGGCTGCATAATAATCATAATATGCATGTGCCGGTCTTCTCAATAATAAGCTACTTTTGTGGTCACTAAAAAAAAAGGAAATAGTAAAAATCCAATTTATTTTTTTTTCTAGTGAATAGGACTCCTAATAGAATGAGTTAGGTATGTGTGATAAAGAAAGAGAAAAATGTCACTGCCAAAATTCTCAAAAGAGAACATGAAATTTTGTTGTCAAGTTGATAGTGTGTTTGTTTTCAATTGTAGTTTTCCATTAAAAAAAAGCAGTGCATTACATAAAGACTGAAAAGGGTAAATATTCAAATAAAAAGCAATTTGCATATAATTGCTTTTTTTTCTTCTCTAATTAATATATGCTGCCAAAAAAACCCCCCAAACCTCTCTTTTGCGTAGTGTCGCTACATTCTGCACGAGAAATATAAATTTTGTTGTTAGGGTGCCAGAAAGTAATCTAGTACCTTTATGGATACTGACTAAAACATAGTTGCTGTGCTTGAAAAATTCAAAACCTTTAATAAGAGCAAATAGGAGATAAATATTTGTATATGAAGTCTATGGTGATGACAGTGAGGAGGAAACAACTGTAAAAAACGGATGTCATTAAAGGATTTTGAGGGTAAGGATGAAATAGAGAAGTAGTTCTCTACTCAAAATATCCCTTTGCTCTAAAGTGGGTAGTTATCCATGGATTCATGTGATAGTTTGGCAAAAGTCAGTTGTGTAAAACAAGGAATAGTTTCAAATTTTGATTCCTGTGAATCCTTGGAGATTCTTCCATTGGTTTCAGAATGTCCAGGATTTCAGTCCTGTCTTTGACATACTCAGATATTCATCTTCTCCATCAAAAGATCAGAGAGCTGTAGCTGAAGCATATATCAGTTGGAGTTTCATTTAAGAAATCATGGCCGTGGCCTTTGACTGGAGCTGGTGGAGAAGGTGTTGAATTTGACTGTGTGTTGTGAAACTGTACTGCCACTGTGACTGAAATTCTGCGTGTTCAGCCTGTCTACCGCTGTATTAAGCTTTTTGGAAAGGGAAACTACCGCTTAATACTTTATATGATATGATGGATAAGAGTGTGGATCTTGGACTGGTTAAATGGTTTTAGAATATGTGTATGTGAGCTGATAAGAAATAATGTAAATGACAGTCTCTGGCTGCTCCCTTGTCATGTTTGCTGGGGTGGTGGGAAGCAGCTGCTGTGTGCTACCAAAAAAGCCATGTAATTCGGCTGATAGATTTAGACTTTAGAAAAACTCAAACAGATAAAGATACTAACTTTAGTTCCTAATCTAAAAGTTTTCAGTCAGAAAACATGTTTTCCCCCTCTCTTTCTCCTTTTCTGTTTGCATGAAATGGTTTGCTTTGTTAGGAACACTTCTCAGCAAAACAAGAACGTAGATTAGAGAAATCTCAGTTTTCTGTCACTCTCGATCTGGAGAGTCTGTTTCAATCTAACTTCGTAGTGATTTCACTGGCGTTTGTGTTGTAGTTAGTGTCAAGTGTGATAGAGAGAAAATATTTTGTGTGTCTGCTTGTTCTGAGTTATAGTACTCCTTATTGTTGTTTACAGCAGTAGTTGATAAAGAAAATTCTGACAGATGTCTCATTTTTGGCTCTGTCCTCCTGATATATGTTTGTGTAAAGGGAACGCTGTCAGAAAATAAAGTGCAATACTGAAAATAAAGTGCCTTATATTGAAATGAGTTATAAGAGCCTTCAGCATTAGTGTAAGGATGCAAGTGAGTAAAGTACAGTAGATTCCAAGTATCAAATCTGAATAAGAGAGCTCATTTCTATCAGCCCAGCCCAGCTTTGCATGCTGATGCCTAATTAGAGCTCCTGAGAGAGTTCAGAGCACCTTAATTCCCGCAGGAGTTGTGTTTCTGAAGTACCTGAAATAAAATACAGGTATCCATTACAAGGTATGGATTATATTTGCTGAATCAGGTCTTCTCATTTGCAGAGGGATCTGTGAGGGCTATTTAATCTATATTGAATTGGTTTGTGATAAATAAAGGGAATGTGTTCCCGTTCCTAGCGAAATTGAGGAGTTGTGTTTTGCATGAAATATGATCTTATTTTTCTGTTCAGTCACTCGTGTTCAGTAGCGACGTTAGTTAATATGAATTGCCTGTAAAGATTAAAGATGCCTTTAAAAGTGGGTGCTTGATTATACTGAATTTAATGCAATCAGCATTAAAATGATACTCCTAATCTGAGAGTGAAGTTCTGTGTGGGTGGTACAATGAGAACAGAAATGAGCATCTGTTAAGATTTGTACAATTGCACCCTACAGATCCCTCTTTCCCCCTGCCCTCCCCCCCAGTTGGAAGTTTTGGAAATATTTGGGTTTTATTTTCTGGGAGAGTTGAAGTTTACACAAATAAAATACACTGTATTTCCTTTAAAATTGGTGAAAATTGAGAGTATTGTAGAGAGAAATCTCATTGTACTCGAAACTAGCAGGACTAGATTTGTTAATAATGAAAGCAGTTTTAAAGTACTTTCATAGTTTTGAGGCCACAACATTCTTTTTTGTTATAAATCTGGAGTAACCATTCTTAAATATGTAAAATTATTTACTCATTAATTACTGTGAGTGGAGTTAAATGGAGTGCTCTGTCAGTGAACTTTTTACTGAATTGATGGAATTAAACTTCATATATATCCAAGACTGTTGAAAACACTGTCATTCAATTGACTGAAGCTCGCCTTTTGTATGTAGCTATATCCTGGAAGATTACTTTTAACACTTCAGTTTCAATGAGATAAAAAATATTTAGGAAATGAGATTGCTAACTTGATTTTATTCACTTCTTAAATATTGGTTTTGTCTTCGTAATGGGCTTTGCTAAGATTTTTTCATTTCTTACCTTGATAGGAACCTTTTTATATGGGCAAAGGTATAGTATATATACATTTGCAGAAGAAATTGCTGTCATTATCATCTGTGGAAAATCAATATATATTTTAAATACAGATAGATGACAGTATGCCGCCAGTATTGAAGCCTGGGAATTCTAGAGGGGTCAAGAACAGGACAATTGAGCACTTGCATCATCAAAGAAGATGAGATGCATTTACTTGGGCAGATTTTCCTCCGCGCCTGCCTTTAGCCCCTGAATTGGGAAGACTGAATTATTTACCCAGCTTGGCTCTTGACAGTAAATAGTATTAATTAAATACAGGGCTTGAAAATGACACTAGTATTTCAGATTAAGGCCAGAAGATTTTGCCTTGGCTTTCTGGAAATTGAATTCCAGTAGTCTGTTTATTTGACAGCATTATCGTACTGTAATTTGAGGTTCATGGATATTTCTGTACGTTAAAGTAGGTGAATTTTTATAATGTCACAATGCTGGGATGTTAGGCTCAGAAGACTTATATGACTACAATAGTAAGCGAATTTGCAGCTGGTTAATATTAAGTGTGGCACAGTGTGTTTCCATCTGATTGATTTACCTTTTTATTAATTGAACTGTCAAGAAATTATGGATTTTCTTCTTAAAACAAACTTCGAATGTTGAAAAATTCAGATGAATGGTCTTGGATAAGTTACAGATGTTAAGTATTATTAAAATAATTTAGAAATATTGGTGAGTTTTACAGTATCATTGTGAAGGAGTCTAACTATTCAAAATGTTTTACAAAATCTTCCTCTAGTCATCTCACCACGAGCAAGAAGGGGTACTGACACTCCTGCATACACAGTCTCTGCCAGTCCGCAAACGCGTTGGTAAAACTCTGTTTACAACTGTGGCCATGACCAATGAAGACTGTGCTCTGTTCTCATGTTCCAACAGCTCTGCTTTTATGGTCCAGATTCTTCCCTTCTTTCCTTATCAGTACTTTTGTTCCTTCAGTAATCCTGGTTCAATAAACTACAGCAGCCTGTATACGCCAAACTCTGTTTATTTCAAAATGACAGCAGTAGGCAATCTAGGAAAATTTCAAAATTAGATTAAAAAAAATAATTAGTTTTCTAGTAGGTATTGCAAATCAATTGATCATTGAGGGAAACTGTAGTAGTGTCAGAGGGAGTTAAAATGCTTCTGTTCATGTTTTTTCAGTATGTTTTCGTTTTGCTTATATGTGGATATTCTCACTTAAACATCATCCTTACAAGTAACACATGGAATTGAAGGTCCTGTTTTGCATTGGATTCCTTTGTCCTTCAACCTCTAGGTACCTATTTTACACATGTAAAAGAGTGAAGTGTTTCCTACCATTCTCTTTTTTTTTTTTCAGGTTGTAAGCTTGAAACTCTACTATGTGGTGCCACAGTTCAGTAGTATTTTAAAATGGGGTAAAACCATCTACATTTCTCTAAAAGTAGATGGCCAACACATATGAAATTTCACTTTGGTTAATTTTTATGGCCTTTCAGTTTTCAGTTGTGGTTTTTTGCTTGGCTTCTCTTCACAAATCCTGGTTAACTGTGTTTTTATTGCTCAGTCCTGCTGAACAGACTCCTGTAAAACTTTTTCTGTCTGGAGTTACAGTATGTAACTTCCAGAATGCATCCTGCAGTGGAATAGGGTTTATGTGTGGCTGATGGTACATGAAGCTTGATGTGTGACTACTGGTATTTCAAATAATTTAGTCTTCCTCATGAGCTCACTGTTGTGTCGTTATCCAAGTTCTGGATTCCTGATCAACATTGAAATATTTTGAGGGATCAATACATCTGAGTTTACATTGTAAAACGCTATGTTTGCCACAGTTAAAACTTGACACAAATCCACGGAAGTAAAAGAAAAAACAACAACAAAAAAAAAACAACCAAAAGAATCCCCACCAACATCCCCCAAATTAGTCCATTTAATATGAAATATCACATGGTATTCTACCTCTGTCACACCCCATGCACACTGCTACTGCTATTGTGCACCACAGGCTATGTGCCATAACCTAAAGGGTTAAATGGCTTTGGTCTATGAATGTTCTGCTTTTGTTGTTTAGTGTCAAATGTACTGTGCATGTAGCACATCTGATTCACAATAGTATGTATTTTTTAGTATCAGCATGCAACCATGCTGCATATGGTGCTCTGGTTTTAGGTACTCGGTGCACTTAAAAGAAAAAAAAAAAAAAAAAAGTGTCATCCTGCTGATGATGAACTTGATTCCAGTAACAGTAGTTATCAAAACTGCCTCCTACTTAGTCTTCCTCTTACTTGCTTCATCACTCCATTTCTGAGCTATTTCCTTCCGCCCACAGCTTCCAGGAGAAGTGTTTTGTGCGTTGTGGTCTTCTGATACAATCTGATAAAGCTTTGGGATTCTCCTCCACCTTTGCCATCTGTCAAGCCCCTAGGCAGCAATGTAGGAGGAGTGGTGTTTTGGGGTCAGGACAGCATTGATCCATGGTTGTGAGACTCCCTAATAAAAGTTGGATTTATTTGTATGTATGTGTGTATTTTTGAGGGGGGATTACTTACTGAAAATGTATTTTTGGTTAACTAGAAGCTGTTAATGAGTTGGCTTGAATTTCATAAGTAGTTTCATTAAGGAAGGGGGAAAATTCCACTATTAATCCGAAATGCTCTAATGGCTCACTTAGGAAATTCTGAAATGAAAAGTTTTGAATTTCGAGGCTAGATTCACAGGAAGAGTAAATGGTGAATAAGCCACAGGGAAAGGGCCTGGCTAAGTGGTACGGCTCTTGAGTGAGGAGCCACTACGAGTGTGCGAGGTGACAGATCTCCCTGGGCTATGGTTTCAGTGGCATGGCCCTGTGCCTTGAGTAGAGGGACGGTTCACGATGGTTCAGAGAGCCCGTCTGCTTCCTGGTGTCTGGTCTTGCTCCTGGGGAGCTGCAGTTTACCCTGCTGCTCTTGAGTCCATGGTGGCCCTCCTTGCCCTGTTGCACCAGGCTAGGGCTGGACAGGTTACAGCTGTGACAGCGAGCGACTCCCAATGTCACCTCCTTCTCCTGGGATGACTACAGTGGCTGGGGAGCCCTTTCCTGTACCCACATGGGCACCAGCACGCAGAGAAATGGGGGTATGCCCATCTTCAGCTGCTGAAGTGGGGAGAGGCTGCCTGCTGAACATCAGACATGGGTGCAACAAGATGGAGGAGGGAGTCACGATGCTCCTGATTCAGAGCAGAGATCTGCATTTGGATTTCCTGCCTCTTAGGAAATTGCTACCTTCTCTGGGCTACTGAATGTTTTTGAGCAGAGGTTGTCGCCTCTGAAACGGTTCTGCTCTTTATTGGTACATAAATACTTGGCTAAAGAACTGGATTTCTTATGCTGGCAGTGAATGCCCTGTCTGTTGTGTCTGCCCTACAGTAAAGGACAGTAGTTTCTTCACTTGCTCACTTTTATAGATTTAATTTATTTATCTGCTACCCATAAGGTTGTCTTCTGAGCCAAGGTACTGCAAAGGAAGCTAAGGTGTACATTCACAGATATATTTAGCAATTAAATCCTCTTGAGGGTGCTCCTAATGCTTTGAGATAGCTTACCCTACTTTGACATGAATTAAGCTATCTGAAACAAGGGCATTTTTTTCCTGGTGAGCTGAGTGTTTGCACAATTTGAAACAGTTAAAAATGATGTTGTTTTTTTTTCTTCCTGTTCAGTGTCTGAAATGAAAAAGCCATTATAGGCACAGCTCTGTTCCTCATATCAGAGGTATCATTGTCCATAATTAAATGGATACATTTGACTACAAAGATATAATACAAATTAAAATTTCACATGGTTGCCACTGCGTATGCTATCTTTCTTTCCAAATCCTTTGATAAGGTCAGTGTGAAGTATTTTACCATGTAAAACTGATGAATTCTTGAAAACCTGAAAAGATCAAAATGAGACATATTTAGATCTCTCAGAGCAAATGAGAAGTGAAAATGTGAACAGTGTATAATGTGTCTGGCAAAAGTAGAAATAAACCCTTAAAAACTTAAAACCACTAATAAGTGAGTGTTTTGTGTTATGATGGGAAAGGCCATATGCCATAACTTGTCTTGCTGTTGACATGATTTGTTGACTGTTCTTACTGTTCTCTTTTTGTGGAAATATTGTTGTATAAGCATAGCAGTAACTTTTTCATAATGAGCTGTACTCCGTTCTCTTACATTTGTGTAAATAATCTTTACTCAAGTTATATTGCAGAAGCTGAGAAAGGAAGACAGCAAGCCTGCCTTAGAATTTCCTCGGGGGAGGAGGGACTTTCTGAAAAGACAAGATTCTGAGAAGGGAAATAAGAGTGTTTCTTGCAGAAAGGTTGAGCTAACTAGCAATACAGGAAAGATGAAAATGTAAAATCCAGTATTGGGTCAAACCTACTTCTGCTAATTGAAAATATTTCTCACTTAGCTTAGCTGAATGTAAAGACAACGCTGTTTTACTGGTTTTAACTGATTTTGCTTACCGCTGTCAGGGAAGGAAGTCAGTTGGAGGGAACTGGTATTTTCTTACACAGAAAATACCTTGAGCAGAGTAAATTAATGCAACAGAGTTTTCTGCATCCCTGCAACAACAAGAGAATTTCTAATTTAATATTTTAATAATTGAAAATGTGTGGGTTTTTTTTCTGTGTGTATATCTATTTCTATGTGGTAATTTTTACTAATTGTATTATCTGGTTTTAGTTCTGTCCTGTTGCTTTGTTGAAGACACTGGGTCATACCAGCCACTCTTACACCCTACTGGTGATGGGCTCTGTCTTACTGTGCCGAGCTTCTGCTGTTCTTGTGTTGTGTTGCAAGGGGCAGTTAAAACAATTTATTCAGGCTGGCTTGAGGGTTGGCTACAAAAGTTGAACGTGTTGTTACCTTGGACAACTTTTTTGTTTGTTTGTTCAACAAATAACTTAGGTAAGGTGGCAGGAACCATTTGTAGAATTTAGAGACTTAGAATGTTCGCTCCTGCATGTGACAGAAGCTTCCCTATAATTTTGGTCATGGGAATTATCTTGCCTGGGTACCAACAGAGATGGAGCTAGTCCTTCTGCTAGAGAGCCAGGAGCTTACTCCTTGTCAGGTTTGCCAGAGGTGGACTAAACAAGACACTTGAGCTGTTAGTGCCTCACTTTCTTAGCTGTGAAATGGGGTCAACCCTCATTATTTTCTACATATGCAGAATTCAGATTCATTGATGTTTGTGGATTATGTAGGGAAAATAAATAAAAATGTATTTTATGCATTTAGTCTCCTCTATTATAAATAAAATGCCTGCTTGTATCTACCTGTGTTATGAGTTAATACTGAAATTGTAAAAAGTGCTAGAGAACTTGCCTATTAAAATGTTGAAGCAATGACTTTCTGCTGTTTTTATTAAACAAGAATCAACATAGATTGTTTTGAGTTAGCAGTATTTTTGTCTGCTTATGTTATGAGATAAAACATCGAGTATTGACTTAACTTCACATTTCACAGAGGAAGAATTAAAAATTATCTCTGTGAAGGGTGACTATGGAGTTACTCTTTGAAATTCTAATTTAACACTTTGGTAATGGGTCAAGCCTGCTCTGAATACTCTGTGGGATTATTTGATTTGCTGTCTGGTTAACCTCAAGGAAAATGGGATGTCTTTAAATTACTAGAGGTGCTAGCTATCACCTTATAATGGAGCCACACGGGAGAATTTGTTGTTTTAAATTAGGATTGTCACCTGATGACTAAGAGTTACATAAATGAGGCTTATTTTTAAGATCTACCTTGATGATGAAAGTTGCAATTTTTCCTTCTTTTACTTACTGAGAGTGATATAAATGAGGGATAAAGGGAAAACGTTGTTTTGTTTTTTTTTTTTTTCCTCACCTGATGAGGGGATGGGATTAGGGTTTTAGTATTTATTTAGTCTTCAGTGTTATTTATGCATGGTGAGGTTTTCCTTTTGTATTTCTTTTATTTGCATAAATGTTTTGTGCTCTATCAGGAAAAATTATTTTCGTAATAAAATTGATTATTAGATGACATTCATGTGACTGTGGAACTGAAGGGACTGCTTTTTAAAAGTAGAGAAAGAAGCAGCTTGAACGTTTTGCAAGTTTATGCATGTAACATTTATCCTGCCAAAACCTTTAAAACTAATTTTCAAAATACTGAAGTACAAGTACTCAAAGGTTTTATGCTGTGTCATACATAAAGGGAGTATTTGGTTGTTAATTAGTAACTTGAATTTGGAGGGATCAAGGCAAGATTTCAGTTAATGAATTAACTCCAGCGTTTTACTTTTCACTCTGTTTTATGTTGGATATTCTGTACCTATTGCTGTTACAATTTTTTTTCAGCTGCAGTTCACCTTTAAAAGCCGTATAACATACCTAGTCATATTTTAGCAGGTTACATATTTCTCTATCTTAGAAATTAAGTTAAATTTTTAAACATCTATAGTTTCTGATGTCATACAGTATAAATTAATACAATGTAAAGCTTGGCGTAATACATCATTTTAACGGCACTTAGTGTCTTTTCAGGACTATTGAATGGAGACAAGCTGTGCAGTGTGCATTGCATATACTGAGAAATTTGACAAGGCTTTTTGACATCAGGTTTGAAATGAGTCGTGAGCTCAGCTCCAGTGCTGCTCTGAGCGTGGCCTGTCCTGCAGCACTTTCCGTTGCCACTCTGTCCCGTACCACGTGCCGATGTTTCACCCAAGATTTCTGATTTGAATAACTGTGGCTATACATAGTTTGAATTGCATATTTAACAGAAATTACTGTTGCTTCTGAGAATTGTTTTGTTTTTTTTTTAAAACATAAGTATATTTACTCTTGCACAGTTCCATGTATATCAATTTGTAATCAATTTTTAATTTGCATATCAATATGTTGTGGCATGTGTTTGAAGTTGGTAATAGCTATGGAAATGTAAGTCTTGGCCAGGTCTGAGGATTTGCAAATTTGGGTAGAACATCATTTGGGTAGTCATCAGTTTTGTACATGTGTAGGGGAGGGAAAGTTTTTGAGATAAAAGTTTTTCTGTGCTTTCTAGGAGCTGACAGAGATGTAGATAATATAGTGCAATAAGGATTATAAATACTGAAAATACACAGATATATTTTACAGTATTTCCATCAAAGGTTTGTTTACAAGGGCCAAAAAAAGCCCTCCTTCTGTCCAGTGCATTAAGGTGCATATAACAAAGTGCTGGTTGCAGCAGAAGCGAGCAGGGCCGGCTCACAAGCCCCTATCTGAAGAATTACTAGCATGCACGAGTTGGGCTGCTTTGCCACTTCAAGCTGGATAGCTTTCTGGTGATAGGAGAGGTCCTACAGCTACCCTTTTGCTGGTTACTAAAAATACCAGTGCTGGAGTAAGGACAGTGCAGCAACACAGCACCAAAAAAAAACCTCCCTAACCCTCCAAACACTAAGATTTTAGTGAGTAAATGCTTAAACAAAACACACCGTCTCCTCATGGTAGGCAGAGCTGCAGGCCAGCTCATCCCCTGAGTCTGGCCGACCGGCTAGCTTCTGCAGCATGCCCTGAAGGTCATTCATTTGAGCTATTTGGAAAGAGGGTGGATTCAGGATACAGAGGTAAAAAAGCTTTTGTAGGGAATGCTTGACTTCTCTTTTCTAGAGAGGAAATATAAACTGAAGTGTCTTTTCTGACTCCAGCTGGAGTAGGACGAGTATGGAAGTTCATGTAGACAATTTCTAGACTGAAACCTCAGATATAAAGTATTATTGTGAAATAATTAGAAATGTTCAAATAGGAGCTGTTATCAAGTGCGAAGAAGAATGATTTTATTATTGGTAGATGAAGCGCATCTTGATTTGTTTTTCCCTTAACCCTGAGGTGACCTTTCAGAAGGTGAAAGGTGACTCAACCTCTTATTAGCTGAGATCTGGAGATTTCCTGGATATAAACTATGTGTTTTGCCAAATCATATGCCACAGATCATCAAGATTTCTCTAGAATTTCAACTTGACCCAAAGCCGGGGTTCAAATAAGAAAAAAAAGAGTAGCACTTAATAATAAAATTTATGCAGATTGTTTCATGTGACAACATTTTGCTTTTATTAGCTACCATTTTCTCTCTATTTTTTTAATAGTAGATTGGTGGTTTAGGCTATATTTAGTTTCTCTCTTCTATTCTGTATTTATGTACAAAATAACACTAAAATAAGGGAAGCCAGAGAATACGGATTTTTTTCAAGCTTGCTTGTAGCATACATAGAGAACTGAAGATGTTCAAAGTCCTAATGGAAAATTTCAGTATGGCAGGGAATTTTTTTTCTGAGTTGTGGTTTTGAAGGATCACTTGCCATGAAAGAGCTAGTCACTTGGCAAATCTTCTGCTGGTAGTTTGGGTTGTATTTTGGTAAGTCATTCATTAGACATCTCTTTGTGATCGCATCATTTCCCCCAATGGCAACAACTGCTTTCATGGGAAACCAGTAGTAAGAACATGCATTGATGTATTTTTAATTTTCTTTAATGCAATTAAACATCTAGAAGTAAGCAGAGCCATCATCATGTAAGCAGGCAGCTTTCTACAGAATCTCAGGAGATACTCTGGACCGCTTTTTGTAAATAGCTGCTACAGTTATCTGATGTCTATTTTTTGTTCAAGGTACTTAATTTAGTGGCCTGTACACATTGTCAGAGTCATTTTGATATCTGGCCAATATTCCTTTCCGCTTATTATGAAGTACTTATCATGCTTGTGCTCTGTGTGAAATTAATATATATTAAGCTTCACAGCGGTCTTGGGAGGTAGGAATTGTGCAGGAAAGTTGGTCACAGAAATTAGGATAAGAACCTAAACTGTGTAACTTCTAGGTATTAATGGGAAAGTGAGCTGCAAATAAGATAGTCTAATTTGTAAACGCTGACAATAGCTCCATTTCATTTGTAGAAGCACACTGTATTCCTGGAGTGAAAAGCTGGTAACTGGATAAATGAGCTCTATCCCAGTGAACTTTTTGCCTTCAGACCTGTGCTATGTTTGTATTAGCCGGCTCTCTAAATACAGAATAAATGAACAAGAAAAATAACTCTCTGGCAACAACTAAGACGAGCACTTCATAAGGTGTTTAAGGAAAACCATCCTGATTTCCCTCTCTGCCCCCCTACTTCTCTGCTGTCACAGTCTCTGCTTTCTACTCGTGTCCGGCTAAGATAATACAGTAAATGTCTGAGCCCTTGCAAGTAAGGCTGTCACATTGATGTTTAACTGACTTTGAAGCAGTGCAGCTGTAAAGGGGAAATGAATTCTGTTCTCTGTCAAAGCCTGTAAAAGAGTGTTTGTTTTAGCAGCTACTGAAGATGGAAGTGTTTATTCCATGACTGCGTCGGTTGTCAAAGCTGGACGTATTTTCCTGTATTAATAATATTTGGAATTTTTCATTAGTTATCATTTCCTGTTGGTTCTTGAAAGGAGCATTGAGATGCTGATCGCTGTCCCAATCTTTTCAGCTCTTCCTTCTGCATTTGAATGGAAATCTTGGAATTCCATTGGGGGGGTGGTGTGTTTGTGCGCATGCATGTGTAATTATGTATTGTATAAAAACTTAAAAAGCAGTTGCAAATGTCTGATACTTTTCAGTCCAAAAAGGCAATAGGTTTTGTATGAGACACACGAGGGTCAGCTCTTCCAGTTTGTCAGGTGGTGGAAGATTGTACCTAATATGCATGAAACACAAATGATTAGTCATCTCTCTTGTTTTTTCATATGACTTCTGTCACAGACTTTTGCTCCTGATCTGCAGAATTCTCTCTTGATGTGAAAACACTGACCAGGATCTAGATACTTACTGAAACAGATGTTATTCTGTATAATGTATTTGGAAAGTAGCTTATGACATGCGCTTACCAAATCTTAGCTGTTCAACCCAAATAAAATCCTCCTGAAGTGTTTCTGACACACATTGTTGCTATCTTGGTGGTGGGGGGGAAGTGAAGTAATGGAGTTGAAGTATTTTTGGTTTGTCTGGCTGTTTAAGACAGATCATCTAGAGCTGAAACTTAATGAAGTATAAGGGTTTGAAATTGGACACAATAACTGTGCTAAGTAAGCCTGTCACGATCTTGGCATCGTTAGAAGAGAGCAAGCAGTGAGGGAAGCTGGATTTGTGCTGGCGTTGCTTACAATGGTATGTAACTTACTAATTACCTTTGCTGTAGAATGGTTGGTAAAAAGCCAAAATACTGCTTCCCTAGTTCCCTAGGATCCTTGTTTTGAGAGGATTACACTTCCCGGTGTTTTTACAAGAGTTATATGGATGCCAGAATGTTTTCCAAGCAGCTTTTTTTTTTTTTTTTTTTTTTTTTTTTTTCTTCCCCTAAATGATTGGTACAACGTAACAGGGAAGGCTGACCAAAACTTACTGAGGAAGTGAGTAGGAGAGTGATAAAAAAATGTGAGAATAAATGAATCTGAGAGCTGCATATTTGTGCATCTTCCCTACCCTCTTCATTTTTAGCCTGGTTTCTAAAGGAAATGAAACTCATGTGATTATGACTGAGACAAAACATGTTTATATGCATTTGTCGGTAGCGTGTGTGTTTGCCATTTCCTTCCTCTGCCCCAAAGAAACTATGCGTCTACAGGTTGCAGGAAAATACGTGGTCAGGTAGGTGACTGCCATCCTGTTAGTGAAAGAAGAACCTTACCTGTTGACAACCCTGGTTTCGGCATCAGAAAATCATTATGGGAGAGCGGAATTATGGATGACTGAGGGCACAGAGTCGGTCAAGTGCAGAGGTGTTGGCGTGCTTGTCAAACTAAATTTCCATGCGCCTTACTCTTTCTGCTTGTCAGCTGGAGATTGAAACATCTTGTGATGCAGAGGAATTGTGATGTTTAAGACTTTTGTATTAAAAATCAGAAGATATGTTATATCAAAAAACTGTCTTAGGTGCTTCAAAACTTATTAATAGAAATCATGTACAGTATAATCTTCTGAGATATACATGGGTAATTAAAATATAGAATTCCTTTTCTTTTAAAGAAAAGTGTGAAAAGCTTTACACACATTGAGAAATGAATATGCAGGTTACAGATCCTTTCATTCTACTCGACTAAAGTTATTGCTGATAGTTGTAGTCTTATTTTTCACCTATGGGCTAGCCATAATGCCATGTCTTAACATCCATTATTTTCTTTTATACGTCTCAGTTGGTTTTCAAGGTAGAGGCAGGAGGAAAATATACAGTGTTCTCTGGCAGTGGGACAGTGCAGGCCTTCATTTGTCCTTCTCCAATTCTAACATAATGATTTTGGCTGTCAGTGCTGCAAGTTGTTTGTTTCAGCCTCAGATAATCAATCTGATTAAGTATCTTGGCAGTATTTGATATTATACAGAAAGCATTTGAAATGGCGGTAATATTTCACTGAGCTACTGCTCATGTGGAAAGCTTCATTTTAATAGTCTTGATGATAACAAAAACTTACTGAAAGGAGTGAGGTGGAGATATATATATATATATATATATGCATGTATATATCTCTTAGTGTGAATGATTGTAGACGTAAACTGCTATGAGAACTTTTTCTTTTGTGCTTAGTTCCTGTTTAGAGTGAAAGCAGTGAGATTTAGGTAGTTAGTCTATTTTAAGTGTTACTCAACAAAAAGGTTGAGGAAAAAGTTCTGAATGGTAGTACGGTACAGACAAGTGTCATGAACTCGGGCTGTTGCTGGCCAGCTTTGTGCTCATCAGAGACGTCTGTGAGGTAGAAGGTGCCCTTGGTCAGGTCTGATGCCCCTAGTAAGGCCAGCTGTGCTTTAGGAAAAGTGGAAAATGCAATGTCATCTTACTTACCCCAGAGAGAGGTTCTTCAGCGTGATTGCAAGCCAGCTTTAACCTGGGCTTCATTAATTCCTAAACTCAGTGGTTGGATGGCTTTGCTTCAGTTTATCTTGCAAATAATACCTAATAAAATTTTTCTACTGGGATTGCCCCAGCAAAGCCCGTCACTTGCCAGCTCCCACTGGGACTCTGAGTTCAGTGCCCGCTGCAGCGTCTCTGCCAGCCAGGAGTCTGTTTCATGTCTCACCTGTCTTCCCTCCCTTTCTCACTGCAGTCAGTGTAAGAAGGGCTAAAATTTCTACTTGGTAGCATCAAGGCAGAAATTAACTTTACCAAGGGAAAAAACCTCAAATCAACCTGTAAATAAGCTTACTTTCTAGTGAAAACTTTCTTCGTTCACCTTCCTCAGCATTAAAAGTAAAATGGCACAGTGTGCCTGGTATGTGAATAAATGCAAGCCTAATTTAGCTTCCTGACTACAGCAGAAAAAAAATTCAGGCATTCTTTTTAAGGAAAGGTTATTTAAAAGTAATGTGTTTTTGTTGCAGCATGATTATATATTTAACAGGAAACTAGGTTGCAGTCTTTATGACTAACTCTTGTTACTACTGCTCCCTTGGTTTCCAGGAGGTGATGGCTGTAAAGCTGTCTAAAATCTTCAGGTACGTAGCATCATCTTAGACAATTTTTTGTCCTATGGTATTACTACTCCATCATTATTTTATAAGGAAAGATATTAAATTAAAAACCTGTATTAGTATGTTTTAATTTGCCTTCTAACTCCTTGCTGTTGGTCTGAGTTGGACCGTAGGAGGACCATAATGGAACCACATCCTGAGGTGTATTTTTTTTGGTTTTTTTTTGTTTTTTTTTGTTTTTAGTGCTTCATATGCACAAGTACAAAGCGTATCTGGAACTTGTCTTTTACATGGAGGAAAAACATTGGCTTTTAAACAGTATGACATAAGAAAATAATTCTCTCTTTGAGATGAAATTAAGCAGGGAATTGAGAGAGTTTTTTGTTTGTTTTTTTTTTTTTCTTATATTTTTAAAAGGACAAAGATAAGTATGTAATGAATAGCATTTCTCAGCCCTATGTCATTTGCTGCATAGGAATAGTATTTATCTACAACATCTCTTGTAGATAAAAGATTGTATATGTAATTGCTCAGAACTCCAGGTAACTTTTCCAGAAAGGTTTGTGTGGGAAAGAAACAACTTGGGACCTGTCCTGCACAGACTTCTGTTTGAGAGTCAGAAGCATTAAGCATTAATATTTTTCTAAAGACCACCAGCCCTGTTCAGTTACTTTGCTAGCAAGGGCAGGTATTTTGTTATAGCTGCATATATTTTACGATTGTTCTTTAAAATACCAGGGATGTTGCTGTCAACGTGCCTTTTAGCATCATATATTGCCATGATTTGACAGCTGACAAAACAAGCATGCGAAGACTGACATTTGTGCCAGATGTCTTTCATTATATATTTTTGTAGGCTTAATTTTTCATATGTGCGCTTTATATTGTCAACTTTAATATTTTTTTGCAGATAATTCTTCTGTGCACATTTATATTTTAGTAGATTAAAATTTTACCACAAAATGTACTTGTAGTTCTAATGGCTGTGCAGAAAGTCAAAGCTTAGCGAAAAGGTGACCTAAACAAGTTTGACCATTCTTTAGGCTTCAGAAAAAGGTGTTGGAAGTGCCCTGGTTTTGGCAGGGATGGAGTTAATTTTCTTCTCAGTAGCTGGTGTGTTTTGGATTTTGTATGTGAAGAATGTTGATAAAAACACCCTGAAAATACAAGTTGTTGTGAATGAGACCAAGGACACTGTCCTGCTTTCCAAGTCTCACTAATGTGCAGGTGCACAAAGCTGGGAGAAAGACAGAATGATTGACCCAAACTGGCCAAAGAGAGTATTCCATGCCATAAACGTCGTGCTCAGTATATAAGTGGGAGTTGCCCATGGGAAGGGGCATCCTTTGCGTCCATCTTCTTCCACCTCTCTTGCTTGCTGGCGTCATTCCCTCTACCTTGCTGGCTTGCTTTTGCTCCTTTGCTTGCCGCTCGGTTTCGTTTCCATGATCGCTGCTCGGGACAGGCTGTATTGGTCATTGGGACATCGGGTGGTGAGAAATCATACACTGTTCACTTTGTATATTTTAACATCCTTTATATTCTGTTATTTTTGTAGTTTTCCTTTGCTATTTTAGTAAACTGTCTTCATCTCAACCCGTAAGTTTTCCTTTCTTCCCAATTTTTCTCCCCCATCCCACCGGGGAGGGGGAGGTTGAGTGAGAAACTCTGGTGACAAGGGCTAAACCACCACAGAAAGCATCTTATTCTGATAGAGAAGCTTTTGACCACCTGAGGAGCTTAACACTATTTTTCCTTTCATTGCTTTATGGTGGCCCTTGAAAAACTATTGTGATGCTGTTTTAAGGAGCACACACAGTCCTGTTATCCATAATCAAGTGTACAATTTAAATTTATGCGTAGACTTAGCGAGATTCTGATGATACTCTGAATCCTTGACAAACAAGTGAAGTAAGTGAAGTACTAGTGAAGTTGCCTTGAGTTGTCTTTTGGGTTTGGCCCTTCTGCTGTTGGTTTCCTAATGCATCTGGGAAGCATCTTCCGAGGAGGAACTAAGCCTAACAGAGTCCTTCGATGGTCCTGTAGCTTCTGCTATACATTCACAGCAGTTGTCAGCCCCTTTTCATGAGAGTCTCTTAAGAAGTGGGAGTGAAGGGTAAGAAACATGGTTTAAGGCTTTAAGAAGTGTCAGATATTAAGTAGGGTAGGGCTAGACCAGATTTTTCAAGAAAAGGAAAATAAAACAGTGAGATATCTGATATGTGCTTGTTATATATGGGGATGAGATTGTGGTTTCAGAACTTTTTCACAGACTGTGTGGATGAGAGAGACATTCTGAAATAAGGAATAGCCAGTGCTATGGCATTTTCCTGTGGTGACAGGGACTCAAGTTGTAAAATTGCCAACTTATCTGATCCAAGTTGGGGTTTTAAATATCTGTAGTGAGCACCAGGAATGTTCAGTGGGTTGTCTTACGGTGATATGCTCATCCTCACTCAGAGGTTCATCCTGAATCTTACTATGACAGGACTCTCTTAAAACTGAGATGTTCTTGCATAGGCACCGGTTTTGGTAAGCTGGTGTCTTTTACTGTCTCCTAGAAAATCTGGGTGCTGCTAATCTGAAGTTGAGGAGTCTGCACTTGCAGCAGGACCCCCTTCTTCCCACTCCTAGCAGTGAGATGATACGTGGAAAGGAACAGAAACTGGGTGCCATTGCTTTTACCCTAACAAGTTTATGATCTTCTTCCAAATGAGATTTGGTTCTGGAGAAAACAAAATGGTAGGAAATAAACCTGTGGTTGCAGCAATAAGATGGTCAGGGAATCCAGTAAAGTCTGCTGAACATGGTGGAACAAAATTTCATGGGTATTTTTTAAACAATAAATATAATTGTTGGCTCATTTAAGTATTTCCTTTTACATAATATCCCCCCCTACACACTTGTTTTGCCCCACTGTACTTTACAAGACTTTCTGTGTGTGTGTAATATCGTTGCTGTAATCCTGTCCTTCCCTCTCTCAACTTCTCCGTTAAGACCTTTCAAATAATTGTTTGAAATGTTAACACTTCTCTTTTTCAAAAATATTTTTCCTCAGCTTTCAAATGAGCACCACTTTGAATTGTATTTCTGATACTTTTTATTTTTCTGCTTTTAAGAAAATGAATGGAGTGCTCTCATTCTTTGTTTTTCCTTCAGTAACAGAAACCATAAACATGAATAGGACCTGATTTGTGCCGGCATTCCGAAACCAGTAATGTTATCTTCATACATTTGAACACCATTCAGAATTTTAGTTTTATGAAAAATCTTCTCTTGTCTCCCTTTACCAAAGCAGAATTTATGTGCATTTTAATATAACACAATCATGGAGATAAATGAAGAGAAGCATGTGGATATGGAAAGGCAATAAAATGAGAAGTTTGAACTGCAGAAGGCTTTAAAAACTGAAGATACTTGTCTGTTCTACTCAAGTGACAAATGTTTTTGGCAAAGAAGCTGTTACGGCATGTTAGTTCAATTGTAAATATATTAATTGGTATATTTGACTACAAATATTACAAGGATATTTTTATCACCACCCTTTAAGAATGTGTTTTATTTTAAAATATTACAATCTCAAAAAAGTACATAAATTTCTGTTGCACTGTTTATATCAGTAATAGCCAGGAAATTCTATATTAAGCATACTCTTATTTTTCATGCAAAAGTATATTCTAAGGCTTCTGTTCCCAGATCTAAATCTAGAGCTAAAATGGTGATTTCAATAGACATAAATTTCTGTATTTGTTATAGTATGGACAACATGTATGGCATGGTTTTAACGTAGTTATGTGAATTAAGTGTCTATCTACTTTCCATGTATCTCAGGATTTGGTCAATAGAAGAAGTTAAAAGTTCAGCCTCTCATGATTCAAGTCACCAAGTATATAAATAAATAAATTGTCATAAACTCTGGCAGAAGCGGAAAGATTGGGCTGTTGCATCCAGCGCTGTTCTACAAATTAAATGAGTGTTTAGCTGTTTCCCAAGTGTAATCTACAAATGGATGTTACTATAATATGCACTGTTATTACCAAGCAAGAGAGTTATGAGAAGAAGCCTTTAGAGTAACAATTTTACTTTTCACAGAAATGGCGTTTTGTCCCTCTCCTCTACACATTGTTTTCCTGTCCTTTTTCTATCTGCTGGTGTTACATCACTTGCACACTTGGTTTTTAAAGGGTCTTGTGAAAGTATCACACTGTTACTTCCAGCTGAGTAAGTACTCAGTTGCACCTCATAAGCTTTCCAAGTCACGTCTCGCAACAGTGACAACCCTGTTAAGAAAACAACTGAGTTTTTAAAGCCCCGTTCTTGTTCTCGTGAACCATGTTAGCGATGCTTGGAGCTGATTGCGGGCTTATCGATGAATGACGGTGCAGTAATTTAAATTATTCCATTCAATGGTGATGTAGATGTTGATCGGTTTTCAGATACTAATCCTGTTCCTTGATATAGCAGTTGGCCGCATGTGTGAGCTTATCCCGTTAAGCAACGGCCTTTGGGGAAAATGAGTCCTGAAACAGTTTGGCCTGAAGTTTATACATTTCCTAGGAACTGGAAAGAAAAGAAGAAATGGGTGGATGATTTCAAAGGCAATGACAAAGTACCACGGGCCTATGACAAAGAAAAGCGAATAAAATATCAGCCTTTTGTAAGGTGGAGTAGAAGACTTATTTTGTCGATCTCATTTTATGAAATTTCTCTTGTACTTAAATTTTTAAACAAAGTTCTTGGGCCATTCCAGTGCCGTCAGCAGTGAAAAAATGTTGGAAGGATATGCAAGACAGTTTTTATTCTAACACCAGTTCTACTATTCAACCTTAATGTCAACAACTTTTGTCACCAGGAATGTAATATAACCAATAGCAGAGTAAAATCTCAGCCCAGCTGTCTGGGGATGACTCCTCTGCTGTTGTAAATTAGCAGGAATTCTTGTGAAAGAAGCTTTCCACATCAGGAGTGCTTTGGAGAGTATCAGCGCAGGCTTCAGCTGCCTTTCGTTTGCCTGCCTTAATTGTATGTTATGTCCATCTTTGCTCCTAGAAGTTGTGTGTAAATAATTACCTGTCATCTGACAAATAGCCCAACAGAGCTGCGATTGCAAAGCTGGTTTTGAATGGCCTGTACACAAAAAGACAAGTAGTTTTTCTGTGCATTTGCTTGTATTCGAAGTTATTTTTTGCTAGAATTTTTCATTGTGCTGTCATTCTTCGTCTCTGTCATTTAGAAGACTACCATACATAAAGTTCAAATCCTTATAGTAAACTATTAGTGCACTCAAGTCCATTTATTTCCTAGCATTTTAATGTTTTCTGCTGAATTATGGATGTTTGGTTTAGTTACCTTGCTTTAGCCAAACGTTTTTGTCTGATAATGCCAATTTAATGCTCTGTAGGGAAGATATGTTTAAAGATCCAAGAATGCTTGAGAAGGGCTTTTGTATGTTCAAAGACAGACTAAGAATAAATGCTCTGGGTTTTTTCTTTTTGACCTTTTTAAACTACAAAAATGTGTTTTAATGGGTTTCCTCAATACAGTGATATGTGCAAGCTTTATGTTTTTTGTTCTGCCTTGTTCTTAACCTGTTTTTCATTGCGTCTTTCTTTTAGTTTGGCTCCTATGAAATATGAGAGTCAGGTTTCTCATGTACAGCATGTTGGAACAGGTTTTACTGCATCTCCTTGCTTTCCATTTGTGTGTTTGGGTGCATGCAGGTTTGAGAATTATCTACCTTTGCTGATTAGAACATTTAATTTCTTTACAGGGTTAAAAAGACCTGCTTCTGTAAATCAATACAAATTTACCTGTCTTCAGCTTAAGCTGTAGTTGTTAAGTATTTTTGTCCTTCTGATAGGTATGACCTGCTTGTTTTAATTAACTCTTGGGCAGAAGTCAACAATACTGAGAGGGAAAGACCTCAGCCAGACCAGGTGTATGTTTCAGCTGATGAGGTGTCTAACATTGTCTGCTTACTGTCGGAAGTACTTCAGAACTGTATTATCTTGTGTTCACATTAAAACTAGATTCAAGGCTACAGCCTTGAATACTTGCTCTTTTTTTAAAAAAAAAGTTATTTTCATTCTTCCTTTCCTTTAAAAAAAATTGCTGTTATTTTTGTATGTTCATGTAGAAAACCTTAATGAATGAGGCTTCTAGAGTTGAAGGGTCAGGGTACTCCTCAGCTTCACAGCAGAACTATTTTACCAGTTCTATGTGAATTAGATATGTAGAGTATTTTCTATAATTATAAAATGTGGGTGTGATAGTGTTTGTTTCTGGTGGCATTTTGAGCAAATCTACTAGCATAAAGATATGCTTGGTTCTTTTTTAAAAACATTATTTGATATTTTTGTGACACTAAAATATTGTGCTATGACTAGAAAACAAAACATAAAACTTGTTGACCAGTCAAGATTTTTTAAATCCTGTTGAAATTAATGAGGAAATTAGAAGAAATAATGAATTCCAAGGGCATTTCTGGCGCATATGCGAGATCTTTTTAGACCTGATTTAGTAATCTATGATTTTTGTGTTCTGAATGACTGCAAGGAGAAATATTCTTTAAATTTGTTTGTGTAGTTCTCCTCTGACGATGTTTGTACATGGTGTTTCCTTAAAATTTTTCATTAGCTGTTTTGAGATAAGCCAGGGGTGGGGGGAATGTGATAATGGTTTGTAACTTCTTAAATTTTACTTTATGGACTTGGCTGTTTAAGACTGAAGTATATGTTTTACATTGTTTCACAGAAGCAAAACAAAATCTTACTGTCTTTTTAATAAGAATGGTAAGCTTGACAGTTGAGCAGTTGTTCTAATTGTCGAGGTTTCTCATGCCCCTGTCACGCTATCTGGTTTTGTGTGAGCTTTTTATTTATTTTGGCTTACTCACTTATGCATATTTTTTTTTTTATTATTTGAAGAATTTCCTTTTGGAAATGTATCCTCTCTGCTGAGCTATTAGAAGGACTAAATAAGTGCATTCTTTTTTTTTGAAAGAGGCACACTGTCACATTTTAATTTTTAGAATTTTTTTACTGCCAAGGTTCCTAAAAATGGAGGCAAGCAATGGTTTGTTACCTGAGAAACTTTCGTGCTCATCTGGGACGTATATATCTTTTCAGGGAACTTTACAACGCTTCGGTAACTATAACTGTGCATCACTAAGTACCATCAGTTCTTCATTTAAGAAACCAGGGAGACACATGTTTGTTTCTGCACCAGCATTAAACTGAAGAGTTGCAGCATCACAGTTCCACGCTTAGTTCCCTAGGTCGTGCTGCTTCTGCAAAGGTATTGATCTTCAGGGTATTTAGCAATCTTTGCCAGTTGCCCCTGTGTACATTGCAGAATTTGGCAGATGTGGGATATGTTGCCCTGGAAGAGGGCTCATTTGCCAGGAGGCTGTGTTCTCCCATTTGGGGCTTTTCCAAATGTTATGGAGCATAATTTAAGTTTGCAGGAATGCTCATCGAGTAATCTCAACTGTCTAAGTTTTAACATCTGTCATATTAGTTCTTAACACGTAAGACAAATTTGAATGTTTCCAGCTGTTATTTGAAATCCTACTTCACAAGGACGCTTGTTCCAAGAACTGAAATATATTGCATTTGTGTGACAAGGAAAAGAAATAAATACACTACCATATATACTTGTTTACTAATAGTGTAAATTGATGGAGGATGTGCAACACTTATGTAGAACAATACTACTTGGAATAACATTTGGGGGAAACAGAATCTTCTTTATAATTTTTTTACCAAAAAATAATGCATACTAAAACTGAGGGCTTGCTGACATGTCTTTTCACCCAATCATAGAGTAGGGAAACCTTGTTTTGTTTTTTATTCAATTCTGCAGAAGTCCTGTGATTTCTTGACTTCTCAGGTTATCTTTTAAACCTTTTTTTTGCTGTGTGGAAGGGATGCAACGACGCAGTGATAAGAAACCCAGAAGAAGATGCTTTGCATGGTAAAGTGGAATCTGCTGTGTGTTTTGTTGTTAACAAAACTTAAAAGGACAGCCATCTGACTCTCCAGTTACAGCTGATGTTTGTATGGTTGCATGTGTTACCTAGAGAAGTTGTACTGGCAGTGGCAGAGTACACAGAGCAACATTCCACAGAACTTGTGACTTTGTACCCTGAGAGTGTTTAGCAACCTGTAGAGATTATAACAGCAAACACTTTAACCAACTTTGAAAAAGTTGCTGTTACAGGAAGAAAATAATAATTTAACCTTAAAATAAACACTTTCTGAAACTTGTTAGGAAAAAAACAGTTTTGTTGTTGTTTTGTGGTATTGTTTCTGGATAGACAGTGCACATGTGCAAAGGTTTTGCCTCTGCTTCACTATAACAGTCCATCATGGTGGCCATACAGGACAGTTGGTAGCAGCAGCATTTTATATGTAGTGCAACTACATGAATGCCAATCAAGTTATAAACAGCAAAAAATGTTAGCTTAAAATACAACTGAGTTAGGAAGAAAAAAAGAAATTTTGACAGTATGACGTAAATCTGACTGTTCTGTACGAAATACAGTCTGAAACGAACATACCCACTTACTGCCAGTCTTATCTGTGCGTCTTGGCAAAGTGCATTGGCTTTTTATCAGGTGGAAAAAGTAAACTTAGTAGGTATCAGGAAGACTAGAAGCTCGGTTCTGGAGCAATATGTTCTTGCCAGGATGTAGTTATCATGAGGCCATAGAAAGTTTAATAACAATGATAGTGAAATTGTTAGCAATTTGAAATCCCTTAAGCCCATTTGGAGGTGGGTGGGACTATATGAACGGCATCATTTTCTCTCCTTAGAGCTCTGCGAGTATCTTTGCAACAAGCTCATATTATGTGTGACTGAGTTGGCTTTAGCCATTGATAGTTTTTGAATGTGAAATACTAGTGGAAGATGTTGTATATTGTGGGGTTTTTGTTTGTTTGTTTGTTTTACTGTTTCTGAGGATGGACCCTTTAACATGGGTTTATTTGTCAGCCATGCATAAAACTGTGCTCCACTACACACTCTATATATAGATCCACACCACATTCAAATGAGCATTGTG
The DNA here is from genome assembly GCA_009806455.1 of Tetrax tetrax. Lineage (NCBI taxonomy): Eukaryota > Metazoa > Chordata > Aves > Otidiformes > Otididae > Tetrax > Tetrax tetrax. Next base: position 900,992 of record WHYT01017389.1, on the reverse strand, counting down.
TCTAACTGAAAGGCTGATGTTCCAGTTCAGTGCAAAAATACATGTTACAATACAGATTTAGGCGTTTCCTCAATTTCTGCAGTGGGCAGAAATTGCGCTTGGGCTTGGCTCGCGCTAAGGGATAACTTCCTTCTTGGTTCCTGCGCTTGTGTGTCATGTTTGACTTTCGGTAAATAAAAGCCACTCCATTTCTGACACATTGCTTACTTGACATTCTCAGTTCAGTATAGAGTTTAAGGATTACTTAAGGAATAAAATGATGCTTCTGATTTGTTTGCCAAGGAGACTAAATTCTGCTGTAGAATTCCAGTGAGTCGTTGAAACTACACATTTAAATATTGAATGGAATGGTGTTTCCTAAGCAGTTATTTAAACAAAGCATGGTCACAGTGATGTTCAAAAAACATCTTTTAATTGGCTTAGAAAGCTAATTAATGAGAGGGCCTTCAAGTCTTGAAAAACCCCCAGAGTTTATATTTGCTTTTCACATGTGAAAAAGGGTTATATAATTGATCAGTGTGAGCAGCCTCAGCCTTTCAGGCTGTAAATAAGGAACATAGCTCTAAAGACATCAGTTTGGCAAAATAGTTTGGCAATATTTGAAAACACTATTAAATACTGACTAGTTTTGACTTGGGTACTGTTTCTGTAGAACCTCTAGTGGATGTTGAATAGATATGAAAGGAAAGGCTAATTGTTTGTTGCCTGAAACATACTTTTTTTTTTTTTTTTTTTTTAAAAAAAAAAAAAAAAAAAACTTAAACTGAGCAGGATTTCCCAGAATTTTTTAGCAACGGAACAACTCTCCTCCTTCAATATATCCAAGACCACCGTGCACTTCGAATAGGGACTTACAGGGAAAATATTCTAAATAGGACTATGTACCGACCATGACCTTTTGGACTGCCATTTGGAAACTGCTGCTTTTTAATATTTATTTGTAAGCTTATACTATAACTCTTTTGGTCCCGACATGAACATGCATTTTATTAGCGTTAGTACTGTAAAAATCATAATACTGACTGTCATGATTTTCTTCTTAGATAAATCTTCCAGTGTTACAACATTTTTCCAGCTTTTTTGTATTTGATCTGCTGTATTGCAAAATGTAAGTTTTTACACTTGAGGTAACTGTACATGTGGAATAATTTAAAAGTAATAAATACATTTCCACATACGGAGTTTTCATGGGCCTCGATTTTCAGAACAGCGATTAAATACATGCTGGTTTTTTTTAAGAAAATATTTACATAACAATTAACTGAGTAACATACACCTTCTTAAATAGGAGTATCTCCTGATCTGGAAATTAAAGTTTCTAAATTTTTTTCCTTGATTAAGTCTTTATGAAATGTGACCAAGCCCAGGTTCTGTAATGATGCTTAGGGACATATCAACGTCCATGTGTTGGGTATTATCAAGGTACAATTGCAGAATTGCAAACAGTAACTGAAAAAAATTATTATGGTTAAATTTGTTCTTGTGTTCAGGCTGAAAAGGAGTCCGGGGAAATAGGAGTTGCTTTGATACAGAGAGCTTTCAGATTTCGGTTGATGTTTTCTTAGACGTACTTCATTGAGAAGACTAAATACTTATTAATTGTTGCTATTATAATTACTTAAGAAGGGTTTTTTTCAGTCTAACTGTAGTGCCGTTTCTGTGCCATTAGCAGCCCTTTTGAATCTAGTGGTTTTGGCCTCCATTTGTAAAGGTAATCTCTTGTTTTGCAATTATTTCATTGTGTTCATGTTGAGTTGAAACCTGGCACGCAGGGTGTGTGCCCACGTTGCCCACAGTGGCTGTACGTGCAGAATACCAGAGCTGCTCAGCTGCCCAGGGCTGGTGCACGTGCTCTGCGTTTCCAACAGATACAGCAGATGAAGCAGCATCAGCTGTCTCTCTGTCATAGATAGTTGTGCTCTCCTCTTTACCTGAAGGTAGTTAGGAGTTACTTTTGCTACGGAAGTTCTAGTTAAGCTCTTTAGTTTTTACCATGATGTAAGATATGAATCATTGGGCTTTATTTTTGGTTCTTGGTACCAAGGTCTATGTTTGATGGCAGTCAGTAGGTCCTCAGTCTGAAAATGTCCATACGTACAGTTTGCCCCGCAGACTCCCTTTTTCTAATGCACCACTGCCTTGAGCTGCCTGGTATGTCTTGCTGTGTCAAGCAAGTGTTGTTGGGTTCCTGAGGTGCTTGAGGTTGTGTGTGTGTGCTGGAGGGTGCTCTCTGGCAGCACCTGATTTTTTTGTATCTCGTTATCAGCAAAGCAAGCAGGTCTGGTCTTGTTGATGGCCTTGGGGCAGCCCCAAAGAAGCAGGGTATTTACAACCAGAATATTTGATCTCTGAGATGCCTCTTGCTATGGGACAGTTGTTCAGAGGGCCTGTTTTCTAGCATTCCACCCCTTCTCTTTTCTTAACTCTCAATGGAGACTTTGTGGGAAGTCTGTGAGGCTTTGAGAAGTGTGCGATACCTATCCAAAGCAATTCTTAATGGAAAAGTTCATGAAGCGCTGGGGTGACTCTGAGATGTTGTCTCAGTAGCAGACTCCTACTTTGAAGTTCTCTCTGTTACATATACTGGCTGCAAGAGCCAACTCTGGGAGACACGAGATCTGTTGATTGAAAGAAACTTCCATGCTATGAAGAAATGCTCTGACCCACTTCATCCATCTGTCTGGGCTGGCAGTTACTCCTCCTCCCTGAAGCAGGAAAGATCAAATGGGTGTGGCCCAACATTATTTGATTTCACAGAGCTGGCTGAACAGGGGGATAAGAGATTTCATGAGGGTTTCTCTAAGCAGGCATACCTCCTGTGCTGAAATTACATCGGTTCTGTGAGGTTATTAAGGCTGGAGGATTACATAGCTTGGAGTCAGTACTGCGTCCTTCATCTTTGAGTGAATCAAAGGATGACTGTTTCTGCAATGTTAATGTTGACACACTGGTACTTCTTGGTAAAGGTGTTGTTTTCTTCTACCAAGACTGCTTGGTGTCCAGTGCAGGTCTGAAATCTTCCACCACGGTAATTGTATTCTTCATATATCTCAACTTTCTGTACTAATAAGAAAGAACTACTTTTTCCTCTTAATGAATTTCTTTCTTCCCTTAGACATCCCTTGAAGAAAGCTCCTTGTTAAAGATTCTTTACTTTGAGAGGTCTCCCTGCTTTTCTTATTGCATAAGAATTGCTAATGGAACACAGATCGAATTGGTTTGCCTTGCAAAATGATCAGCCTTGGCTTCATGGTCATTTCCATCCAAAGTAAAATCAGTCATCTTTGAAAGGTCTAGGAAGATTCCAGCATCTCGTTTGCTGAGGTTATGTCTGTGATTGCCATAGCCAGGACTTCCTCAAGCTTTCTGGAAGTTCTTGTTGAGATGTCATGGATATCATATGGGAAGATCTCACTTTTCTTTGATATTCTACTGAGCTACCGAGCTACTCAGTCTTGTTCAGCTATTCTCACTCATGTGCATGCTATGAACTGTAGGTCTCTGTCTCCCTTCTAGAATTGCATATAAGGGCAGATAGCGGTTACCAGTTTTTCTTTAAAGCATGTAAACTCTTCTTTGAATGTTTGAATCAGACCATGCAGAGGCACTGAGCTCTAGCCTGTAGATAGATTTTGTGAATATAAATAGAGTTCGGAAGAAGTTTTGCTTGGAGCGTATCGTGACAGTGCTCAGCAAGCCTGTTTCTTTCAAGTGGCTTTGAGGCATGTATAGTCCTAAAGTTGGATGAATCTTTCATGTTCTGAAGTGTGCAGCAGGGTAGCAATGCCCCAAAATAGTGTTTGGATGGGCTCATAGTAAATGAAAAACTACATGGACTTTGGTTGTTGCCTTGAGAGGCTTCCCAGAGAAACTGTGGAGTCTCCATCCTTGGAGATATCCGAGACCCATTTGGAAATGGTCCTGTGCAGCCCACTCTAGCTGACCCCGCTTTGAGAAGGGGGGTTGGATTATCTCTTCTGTCTAGAGAAGCAATAGTTGTCTTATGGCCAGAAAGGATAGGACGGAGGTTGATAAGATCACGAATCATGTGGAGAGATTAAGAGGGACAATTGTCAATTGATTCCCCTCCTCTCCCCAATCCAAGAACTAGGGACACTAAATAAAATTAGCAATGGTTCTTAATTCAAAGCATAGTGAAGCTTTGTAAGTCTTTACTTCTGAGGCGGAGGGATGTAGTTTGAGTTCTGCTCTGGTACCATCATTTGTGAACTCTCTTGTAGCATAAACCTTTGTTCTGTGCTTCTCTATTCTGAAGTGGGAGGGGTAAAAAAAAAAGAGGAAAAAAAAAAAAAAGCAAAAGGGAATTCAGAGTTCAAGGATCCCTAGATGAAAGCTGCTTTTTCTCATTAATACTGAAAAAGTATTTGGCATCTTGAGGAAGGATAACATATTACCAGAAGAAATCTTCCTGTGGCAATGATTTGAAAGTATGTGAATGTGAGTATGTTCTTCATCTAGAAGCTGCTACAATGGGAGGGTCTTGGTCTACTTTTCTTTGGTTGCTGTACTCATTTGCCTTTTTCAGACATTTATATATTGTTTTTCTCCACAGCAAAGAAGACAAAGTTAATGAAAGAATGGTATTACATAAGCAAAAAACTCAATCATAATTTATTTGCATGACACTGCAGAGTATCCAAAGCAGCACTGATGACTGTCAAGCTACCATTTCCCATGTTTCAGTGTCTTGACTGTGTAACCTGAATTACATTCTCTTATAATTTGTGCAGGAACATTCCTGGGTTTAATTAGTGGGAAACAATAAAGTTGTAATTTTGAACTGCAGGGCTAATCTTGGACTATTTGACTGAACAACAAAATTGTCTGCCATCAGTCTTCGGTAGGGCGGATAATTTGATTTGGGTTTTAAGTTATTTGGATGGTCAAGAAAAATTCTGGTAATGACTGGTCATGCAGCACGTCTTTTCCCTTGTCCGATACTTAAGAAAATGCTTCTCTTTGTTACCCACTTGTGGAATATTGGCTGCTGTAGCTGCATGCTGAATCTGGTTTTTTAGGATCACTGTGTCGTGGTTGGAGGTAAGGGATCTTCTGACCTGCCTGGTGACTTTTGGAAGGTAAATAGAGAGGATGCGGGAGGAAAGAGTTTTTTGCCGACCAGTTAAAGTGATTCTGGCAATTCCATTGCTGTTTTGGTGGTGAAGTGAGCCCAGCTTTATAACCGCTTGTTATGACTGTGCTACGCTGCCAATTTTGCAGGAATGCACGAGAGGAAAAAAAATTTAGACTTTAACAGCTTATACATCATCCAAAAGTGAATGGAATTTCATGGGACCAAATGAAAATAGTTATATAGCCCATGGGGATTTCCTCTGCTGAATATCAGAGGTATACTGTAAACCATTGAGGTGTAGGCACTTCTGCTTGAAAAGGTTTCAAGATCCTTTATGATGAAAGGAGTTAGGCAGTTGAACTACAAGGGTTACTAACAAGTCTCATTAGAAGGTACATAGCAGTGTTATTTGAAATGTCCCATTGACCTCAATAGGTCTTTGTTTTATTTCTTTTTTCATTGTTGCTGTTTGACATTGAGACTGTGTTGAAAAGATACTCTGATTTGATGTTTTTGGGTATGACTGGCAGTTTCATCTCAGTGGCCTGGCTCACACTGGGCCAAATTCAACTTTGACAAACAAACGTCCTGAACTTGCTAGAAACCTTCCTTTAAAAGCAAGTCTTGAAATGATAGGAATTTGCATGTCACGGTTTCTGAAATTTTTAGGCATAATGCATTTGTTTGTAATTAGATGTATTCATTGTAGTGCATGTGTATTGTGTACTTAACTGTTGAACAAAGAATTATTATCATGTGTCCTGGAAGATGATAGTGTTTTCCAAATCTACAGAAATTCTAACCAGATTCTTACTACAGCAGTCCTGAGAATAACAGGAAACTCCTGCAGGGTGCCATTAACTTTCCTAGGAAACCTTGCCAGACAGAGGCTCTCACCTTATGTTTGTGCAGCTCGCAGAACAGTGAGGCTTTAATTCTAAATAGAGTCTTTGAGAACAACCGAAATGTTAAATGTTTACTTTAAAAAAAAAAAAAAGAAATATAAGAGCTTGAGGATATGTGAGTCGCTAGCTCTCGATTTTCATTAAGCTTCTCGAATATCTGGGACGCTCTTCTTGCTTTTTCAGCCTTGATGGACGCTGGCCAATTGGGTCAAAAATTTTTAGGGAGGCCTGGCAGGCAAGTTCCAACTTTGAATGTGGTATGTCCATAGGTCTCTATATTGGAAACTAAAAGGTTTCTTAAAATTGTAAAAAGCAAGCACAGTCAATATATTTGTAATAAAAATTAATTTGTTTGGTGTATGTAAATTTAATCAGGATGTGACTGGACCTGTCTTAATCTCATCTAGCAAGCACCTTCAGTGAGTAATGGTAGCTTGTAGCTTTTTTAAAAATCAGGATTTCTGAAAATGATAGTTCAGATAAATTATCCTTGAGGTAACTTTTTTCTTTTGTATTTCTCTGAAGTTAAATAAGCGGAGATACAAATGTTTTTTATCAGTCTTAAGTACTTAAAAGCTTTTCAAAAGGTAATATTCTTAAAGGCTCTGGATTTCACAGATATAGCCATTAATATCAATGCCACTGGTAAACAAAATACAGAAGAAATTGCAGGTAAAGAAAATTGAGTTCTTTACCAGCAATAGCACCTTCATTGCACTTTTTACTTTTTAGCAGAACTGCACACAGGACTCCACAGTCCTATTCCACGCAGTGGAATAGCAAGTGATTTTATTCCACCAGCCTGACCAATATAATCAACATTTATGTGAACAAATTACAGATAACTGCAGCAGGATTATCTCTAATATTTAACCTATGATCTCTAGCAGCTCAGTCCACATGTGTTGTCAAGAGATCGATGGCAGTACCACAGCCAGCCTGGGTACGTAACAAGAAGTGTTAGTTGTCTGAGCGGAGCTGGAAGCACAGATTTGTTCCAGGCAAGGTGACTGTAGAGTTGCTGGAAGGCGTTTCTCAAATCTCCCAGCTTATGTTGCATTCAGCAGCTGCATGTTGGGTCCCCCCCCGTCCCGTCCCGTGTGTGTGTGTGTCCCCCCCCCGTCCCGATTTTTCTTTTTTAGTATACTGTACAGTTTTGTGTTTTACACAAAAAGCTTAAAGGACTTTGTTTATATTGTTATGTTCCTTATCTGTGCATATTGTTCTGGATATGTACCTTACGAAAAAGGAAACGTAAGGGCAAGCTGAAGTAAAACTGTAAGCAGTAATATTGTTTTAGTAGAACATATTAAGGTGGCAAAGGATGTAACAATAAGAGGCATAGTCAGAGGGTCTATATACAGAGGTCTTGGCTCCCGTTGTGGCTAGGCTGGCTGTGGTATAGCAAAATTGCGTATAGGAATGCAAGGAATTAAAAGTTGTAAGATTACCAGGAGCTATAAGACTCAACTGAGTCTACGTGTAGAAGAGTATTTTAACGCTTTATTAAAATCAACAATTAAACACAACTTGTAGAAAAAGATAAGACCTAGAAAAGCCATAACCCCAATGCAATAGCATGGATTTTTTTTTTTTTTTGAAGAGCAGTATGTTAGTAAAATAAGTTTCAAGTCCATGCTCTTAAGAATCAAGTGGCAGAGTTGCGTAGCAAGGAAACCCTCCTTTGAGACTTCGGTTTAGCACCTGAATGTTACAGACTTATGCAATACTTGATGTATGAATCAGATGGAAACAAAAGGAAGTAGAGAATTAGAACAAGCAGACTAAACTGAAGTCAAGAATCGGAGTTAGCAGACTAAACTGAACATTTAATACTCATATTAACTTGAGTTCAGCACAAGTTCTGTACGTGTAAGACTATGCTTACTAGTTGAGCTGTCTTGTTTGAAGCTAATGGTTAATAGCTTAAAAGTTGATTAACTTGTCATACCAGTCTTGCCATACTTCTGTTTTTCTCAAACTAGATGAAAGGTTCCTTTAAGTATGGTTACTGTAGTACTGCATTCCTGATGATGCTGGTAGCTAATGACGCTCTTTGTTGTAGAAATCAGGAAATGTGGGTTGAGCCTCTGGGATCTGTGTGGCTGGAGTATGAAAATATTATGTTCTAAATGGCAAGGTCTTGCTGGAACAACTTGGTATGTAACATAGCTATTAATACATGTCTGTAGTTTTTGCTTTTCAGATTAATTTACTCACTTGTTGTAGTGCCATTTCACTTCCACTCATGCCAAAATACTACTACTGAAACTACGAAATATCTTTTTATAAAGGCTTCTCCGTATTTCTTAGGGTGTTTGGTGTGGGCGTCTGGCTTCTGTCAGCAGTACTGTCTGATGGCATTTTTATTCGAAATCTATTGGGCACACAGGTTCTGGTTGCTTAAGTGGGCTGATATTTAATATGAATTAATTTCATTATACTAATTAAACCACCCTTGTGGTATGCAGTCTTATATTTCCATTTTAATTTTTAATTTAAATACAAAGAAATTATTCATAAATGTTTACATAATAGAGTTTTCTATAAACTGCAGTTAATGTATGCCAAGCTCAAATGTTCTTGCTGTGAGACTTTCTTGCCCGTTTGGCTTGTTTTTCTAAGTTTTCAATGAAGTGGGAATGGGGCAGAATTGGCACTGGGGATTAGAGAAAGATTTCAGGATTTGTGATTCATTGAAGTGAAATATTAGGATCTTTTTGTTTCTTAGAAATTTAATTTTGACTGTTTTTTGAAAAGCAAGATGATTTTACTGAAGAGATATTGACATGTCTTCTTAAATTAAATACCTGGGTGATATGCTGGATGTTTATGGAAGATTACTCGTTCTCTGTCCAAAGGGAAAAGTTGCCTGTGGAGATACAGCCGCTGCTGAAGTATTCCCTGGGGCTGCTGCTTTAGTTGAGAGCATAACTTAGTCTCCTTCTCAACATCTGGTCTCCTTTCTAAGCATTGCATCCCTTAAACTTTGTTATGTAGTGATCTGTTATATCAGCTGCGTTAAAGACTGGCTCCTGAGCCATGATCACAGAGGATAACCTAGATAGTTCAGTTCTGTGGAAGCAAATTTCATCCCATCGAGGACATGGTAGTTATTTGCAGGACAGATGTTGCAGCTCAAGTCCTGCCTCCTCATGTTGACCCTTAAGCAGTTGTTGTGCACTTCCATGTTCTAAGCCACGTCCTTTAGTGCAAAAATGTAAATGGAAAGATCAAAATCTGTAATTTTTCAAGCCTGAACAGTTTGTCATTGTTATGGTGTGTATACAGTCAGTTCTGTGGGATGCTTCTTGTGTGTTCCTCATTTCTTCACAAGAAAAAGTCATCTAATTTTAGCAGGATTGAGTTATCGAGAAAGCCTGGTGATTTTAGTTTTCATGAAGACTGAAATATAAAGAGAATATACTAAGGAGTAGTGATGAGCAAGTAGCATGCCTGTCCTCTCTGGCCTTTCTGGAATTAGGGGATAGTCCTGCAAAGAACTGACAACAGAAATGTGTACTTGTTGTCTGCTTTTGCGATACATGGTAAAATTTCATCATTTTCTGCAGGTTTACTTGACAGTAATGAGGTTTGAGGAATTATATAGTGGTTCTTAAGTAATCTTTCAAATAAACTTTTAGAATGAGAAAGAATCTGCACTTTCTTTAGTTCTCCCCTCCCCCGCCCTCAGCTCCATGCTGTGATCCTGTAGAATGATGCAAAAATTCTAGAATTTATAGCTCGCTCAGTTACATTTATCTGCAAAGAGAGTGAAACTCCCACTATCCTAACTTGAACTTTTTCTTTTATTAAAAATATAATGACATTTTGCATATAAAAGCAGTACACTAAATAATTAAGTAGACATTATTTGGTGAGAAGGCTACAAATGTTGAAAGGCTAAATTCATCACAGATGAGAACTTGGAAGAGTGGATGAGTTGGATTTTTGGAAGTAGATAGGAAAATTAATATTCCTAATTGTTCTGCAAAATGCTTATCCTTCTACTCCGTCTGCATGTGTTTATTTAACTTCTAAGTATTTTATTTATCTTTGATACAATCTTTAGAAAGTGCAGGCCAGCATAATCGTGATTCAGTAGAGGAATGCTTGCTTCATTTTATTGCCTTAAAAACCATTTTTTTCCTTGTATTGAATACAGTGTTTGCTTCCCATCGGCTTTAAAAGTTGACTTATAAAAGTTGCAAGCAGAGTTTGGCAATAAAGGTATGGCCAAACTAAAAATAGAGCAGAATGCTTATTTCATTTTCAGTTGACTAAAATATCTTTTAGCTCCAACCACAATGTCTGTATGTTGAAGAAGAGGAGGGTATAAAGGTGTAAGGCCTATTTCAGCTGTAAGCAGGGATGGAAAATGTTTACTAGTTTAGGATCTTGTTTCGAATTTGGTTTTGGGGGGGTTGGGAGGGTGGTGTTTTAATTTGGTTTTTTTGTTTTTTTTTTTTTTTTTTTTCCTTTTAAAAGAAATAAAATACTACGTTCTCATATTGTGGTCTGATGATGAAACACTTGCTTTTCCTGTACTGGCTCAGCAGGCTATGAAGCAGCAGGGTAGTTGGCATACTGGGTCAGTTTGTCAGCTTCTGTCCAGAGCTTCCTAGGATTATCTGCAGAGCTGTCTGTACTGATAATGTTGATTTTTCTTTTTTTATTCTACCCCACCCCCTCAAACTTGTCACGTGTGGAAAAATGATATACTTGGAAGAAGTTTAATATTTTCACAGGCAGAATGAGCTGCTTATTCTAGACTTAACAGCCCGACTCCAACCTTAGATAAAATCTCAAAAAGGCTGACCAGGGACTTGATTAACCAGGAATTAAAACAGAGCAATATAATTAATGCTAGCCAATATAGTTTATTTGACAAGATCGTATCTGATTTTATCTGGAGGAACAATTAGTAGTTTTCATGTAATATGCTAATACACAATATTCTCTGTTTGAGAAACAGAGCTCGGATAAGCTGTAGGTGACTAAGTGCAGAGGTTGCTGTCCAGCTCCTTCCTATCCCCAGCAGTGACTGTGCAAGGACAGTTCAAAACTCCCTTACCGCTTTTAAAAAAATATTTTTTTTTTGTTTTGTTCTTTTAATCCAGAGCCATGGAAAGATGAAACAGAAACAGACCTGGGAACAAAGAGTAGGAATCAGGACTTGTCCTTAGAAGAGCTCCCTAATTCTAGTCTTAAAAATATATTTTTTTTAAAATAATCACATTTGCTATCACATTTTGCGTATGTTTCTTGCAGTCATTCTGCACAGTGACGTACATATACAGAGACAGCAGACGATAAGGATTTGGATACTGCAATGATTCAAGGTATAATTAGAACCATGTCTGCTGTTCATTCTGGGTAAATTTCTAGGTGGCCCTTTGGATCATACAGTTTGAGCTGGTGTTGCACAGAACTGTAAGAAATTAGAACCAAACTCAGTGATACACAGCTGCTACATTAACACTGACTAATTAATATGTTCTAAATGGGGAATCACTGAGCAACTACTTTAGCAGAAAACAGTGACTTATTTGGTCATATGCCCTTTGATATGAGAAATAAAACTTTGTATATGAAAATAGTCTGCAAATGACACAGAAGGGTTGGAAATTATGAGCAGTGAAGAGAACAAGCAACTACCACAGAGCCCTATAGATCACTCCACAAATGGCAGCAAGCTAACAAAAATGTCCATTTGAGAACAGTTAAGTATGGAGTCCTACATCCATAGGAGAAGCCATATAACAAAGGTGGCTGTTGGAAGGGTGATGGTGAGTAATCAGCTGAATCCAGCACTTCACAAATAATCCTGGTGAAAAGAACTAATACAAATGTGGTTGTGTAAAAAGAAAGCATAGAGTGTAGGAAAGATGTATTGCAGCAGTCAGGATGTTGTATAATTTCTGTATTAAGCTATGGTAATTATTTAGTTTATCAGCACCCACAAGTTAGGTTCATAAACTGTAACTGTTCCAAGTCAGATCTTCTGATTAAAGAATCAGAAAAGAGCTGAAAGAGCCAAGAATCTGGATGTGCTTCCTTTCAAAAAGACGAGGCTAAAGTTGGAAGAGATGGCCTTCGCCTGCCTCTTGTGTTCCTGCGCAATGACCGGTTCTGCGATAGCGAGCTCATAAGTTAAGCAAACAAATCTATAAGTAGATCCAGGGGCAGGAAGACTAGATAAAATTAAGTCAAAACTAAAGGTGCAGGTTTTTATAGGAAGGATAACAAGAGCAGAACCTTACATTGCCATAGACAGGAGTGGATTTCACAGCAACTGTTCATCAAGAGCGGATGGCTTGCTTTATAGAAAAGCACTACTGCAAAGATTAATTCAGAAATTAATTTATTTTTATTGCGTGTAGTAAGATTGTCTGATCACATTAGATCTTCTGCTTTACTAATCTGTGCTCTGTAATGTGATCAGGTGTTTGCTTACTACACACATAAATAGCGTGAGTCCCCTTCTAAGGGAACCCAAAAGGGAAGGTCGAAAATGCCATCACGTGAAAGCCCCAGTTCCCCAGCATGATAAACATCTGACTTCTTGTATGAAACTTGAATTAGTTTATTATTTTTAGTTCACAGACATCTTGAATTGGGGCTGTGTAATTTACACATTACATTTGTATTCAAACTTGTGCTAGTAGTCCATAAATGAACAATTCAGCAAGAAATATGATACCAAAGAACTAAAGTTGCCTTTGCAATATATTTTTAATATATTTCACGTGGAGTTGAGAAATTTTTTGTCAAATGCCCATTTTTTCAAAAGTAATGCTTAAATTATAAAACATTGTCTTCCCTATCCCCCTCCCCAAAGTCTGATTTATTAATATTTAAATCAAATTTGGGCTGTAGTCTTTTTTATATATATAAAAAGCATAAAAGCATAGAATCCTGTTTATATGTAAGATACGTAAACAAGTAGAAACATATATATAAAAATAAAATTCAGTGCGTAAAAAATTGTGGCCTGTAAAGCTGACAGCCCACATAAAAGGGGCAAAGAGTTGAAGAAGGCAATATTTTAAGCCAAACTGTTAGTATAATATCTATAATTTATGCAATATGAATATTAAATTAATTTTCAGTTGCTTCTGTCTTTACAAAATTTTTGTGGTAGGTGTCTATCTAAAGCTGAATGAATAAATACTCGCGCTGTATTTTTCACTGGAAAATTTCTAGCTGTTTTTGTGAATGAGACTGGTTAAACTGTGCTGTGCCCTTTTTTAAACAGTTCTGTAGACTGTATGCTTTGGAGTGAAGATTTGAAGGTTGTTTGTTTGTTTGTTTGTTTGTTTTGAGGAAAAAAGCATTTTGTAATGCAACTTCTTCTGTCTCAATTTAGAGACAAGCAAACTTGGCCAGGGTGTAAGCTTTAAGATGCTTTGATGCTAGTAGGTGAAACATCAGATGATGTTGTCCTCAACAAGTATACTTGCGCGTCCCTGAGCTTCTTTTGCGAAATAAATGCATTATTTGCATGGACTAGCTCTGCCCTCTTTTCTTTGCGTTTCTTCTTCCAGATGGGGATGTGGTGCTTGGTCAGGAGGATGGGTCTGGGGCTGAGAAGAGAGGGAGAACCACTTTGGGTCGAGCAGCTGAAGAGTAGGTGGGGGAGCAAGTAGTTTCAGAAAATAGTCTTATTTAGCAAAGATTAGAGACTCCCCATATTTCTGCTCTTC
>WHYT01017389.1:750680-880924 GCA_009806455.1 Tetrax tetrax | reverse complement strand
TAGAAACATATATATAAAAATAAAATTCAGTGCGTAAAAAATTGTGGCCTGTAAAGCTGACAGCCCACATAAAAGGGGCAAAGAGTTGAAGAAGGCAATATTTTAAGCCAAACTGTTAGTATAATATCTATAATTTATGCAATATGAATATTAAATTAATTTTCAGTTGCTTCTGTCTTTACAAAATTTTTGTGGTAGGTGTCTATCTAAAGCTGAATGAATAAATACTCGCGCTGTATTTTTCACTGGAAAATTTCTAGCTGTTTTTGTGAATGAGACTGGTTAAACTGTGCTGTGCCCTTTTTTAAACAGTTCTGTAGACTGTATGCTTTGGAGTGAAGATTTGAAGGTTGTTTGTTTGTTTGTTTGTTTGTTTTGAGGAAAAAAGCATTTTGTAATGCAACTTCTTCTGTCTCAATTTAGAGACAAGCAAACTTGGCCAGGGTGTAAGCTTTAAGATGCTTTGATGCTAGTAGGTGAAACATCAGATGATGTTGTCCTCAACAAGTATACTTGCGCGTCCCTGAGCTTCTTTTGCGAAATAAATGCATTATTTGCATGGACTAGCTCTGCCCTCTTTTCTTTGCGTTTCTTCTTCCAGATGGGGATGTGGTGCTTGGTCAGGAGGATGGGTCTGGGGCTGAGAAGAGAGGGAGAACCACTTTGGGTCGAGCAGCTGAAGAGTAGGTGGGGGAGCAAGTAGTTTCAGAAAATAGTCTTATTTAGCAAAGATTAGAGACTCCCCATATTTCTGCTCTTCGTAGTATCTGTGAAATGAGCCCGTATTAGAAGGTGGCTGTCCTGCTTGCTTTTGGTTGCTCTGTGAGCTCGAGGCACTGGAAATCTGTTCTGGGACTGCGAGGTATTCGTTCGCTGTGTCTTCATCATACTTGCATACATCACATGATGCCAAGTGATGATTTGTTAATGTTGCTGTTGCTTTTTTTCCGAAACACAATAAATAATACACCAAAAATACTGAAAGGTGCAGAAGCTGTGCCAAAATTCAGGTTATTTGTGCAAGCATAGCTCAGTTCCCGGCTGCATATGCATCGTGCTACGGGCTTCAGCTTTGCGACTCCATACAGTTTTACTACTGGACCCCTGTTTTATTTAGCACATTTGATAGACCCATTCTTCACAGGGGTCCTGTTGGATTGCTGTCTTACTGGTAAGAGGACGTGGATGGTGAGAAGGGAACAGGGAAAGGACTGCAGTCAGAAAATAAGTCTGCTGACCAAGGCAGCTGTAAAGAACTGAACTCTGCCCTGAGCTCTGCCATCCTTTTCCTGTGTGGTGCTCGCGTGTCATTCAGCTTTTTAGGAGGTCGGCACTAAATATGCATCTTGCTTGCATGTGCTCAGCTTTGGGCTGATTTGCAAAAATGCTGAGCGCTCAGTCTTCTCAAGGAGAAGCTGTTCTTTGAGTCAGGAGATGATGTGCTTTGAATATTTAAATAAATCTATTTCATAAGTAGTCTGGAAAATAAGGGCCTGAGTTTCCATAATAACTACCTACATTTATATCCTGCCTGTTGCTCATGCTGGAAGCAGGCGCAAATGCTGCTCCTAAACACAAATTACGCTGCAAGTGAAGCAGGTCAGCTTACTGATGAACTTTGTAGAAGGTTCTCTCAGGAAAATAATCCTCAGTTCTGAATGCTCCGGTAAATGGTGTGTGCAGTCATGCAGTGGGCAAAGAAAGTAAGGCAAGATGTTGAATATAGTGAACATGGTCATGAAGTACGGAGGGCAACACAGTTGGAAAAGGGCACGTATGTGGTTAAACGCGTTATGTTTCATCCATGTAAGTAGACTGATTTGCTCAGGCAAGCTAAGTTAGGTCCTAACTCAAGAGTTTGATTTTCTATTCCTATGCTCTGTTTGTTTGCAGGTTTTTTTGGGTACATTAACATGGAAACAAAGCGCATGAGATGATGACCCTTATTGTTATGTGAAACCTGTTTTTGATGATACTGAGGGATATTGTGAGGATTTTTTGTGCTTTTTCCTCTCATGGTTTTATTACTTAATTGGAACATTGAAAAGTTTTATATGGATGAAAAGGAAGCAGTGTTGCTTCAAGATACAAAGGTAATAGCAGAGAGAAGTGGTCTTGGGATCACGTACTTCCACTTGCTGTCTGCAGATGGTTTTAATGGCTTTAGTCTCCTGCAGACACTCAGTTGCACTCGGGCTAAATTACCTATTATCTGGTAACTGGTTATAAATACCAAGGGATGAAACAACTCTGAAGAAAGCTAATTTACGGTTGGAACTCCAAATCTTCTCTTGTAAATATTAAATGTTTCATTGAATTCCGCTGTCAGTCTCAGTTCATTGCCTTTAGCCTTTTGTCAGCTCTTTGGGGTGAGGGAACCCAAAATGGCGTTGTCTGGGATGAAAGGTTCTGGGACACAACGAGGACCCGCAGGGGTATTGCAAATACAAGCACAGTACTTGCTGATATTCAAAAGTGTATGTAATAGAGGAGTTTATTCTGTCTCTGCGGATGATTAGTGCACACATGGTACATGTGGTGTGAATGCTCATGCTATGTTTGGGGTTTTTTTTTGTGTTGGTTTGGGTTTTTTGGGTTTGGTTTTTTTTTTTCCTTTACAGTTGTATACCTTGAGAGAAATCCTATAAGCCCAGAAAGAAAGTTGCTGTTTTGGAACAGAAATGAACATTTAAGAATGGCCACTGTAGGAAAGATTTGTACAGCGTCACAGAGTTTGGTTAAAAGTTGGTGTACCTCTCCCTTCCCCCTCTAATAAACAATCAAAAAAATTTTGTTAGCTGCAGTGCTTGTGCACAACCAGAAGTGAGTTATCAGATTATCTCAAATATATGGTGTGTACGTAGCAGAAAGGAAACTAGTCTGGGACAGATAGTGCAGAAATTTTTTCTGCTCTTCTGTGTGAAAGGAAGCTCTGCAGTTCCAGAAATCCAGATGTACACATAGTAAATTAAAATGTACTTGAATATCCAAACATTAAAATGAGTAAACTTGTAAGCATTAACCAGTATCACTTGGGGTTGGGTCTTTCTGGTGTTTTTCTTCTGTTGGTGGGTTTGGGGAAAGGAGAGTTGGTTTGTTTGGGTTTTGGTTTGTTTGGTTTTTTTTTAGAGGGTTATTACTCAAAAGTATCTTAGTATCTGTGTTTTCCACTCTGAGATACAGAGAGAGTGTATTTTTCTTGAAACCAAAAAGTCAGTTTCTTCTAATGATATAAAAGTACAAAGTGAGAAAGCCAAGAGAAGATGGAGTAAGCAATTACAGTAACCATGACAGGTAATGTGCACACTGGAAGAAATGCCGTTCTTTCAGTGGCTAGCACTGTCATATACCGAGATCATGTAATGTAATTTCTGTATTTAAATTTTGATGTTCCAGTGTCGAATTTTACTGTTCCATTGTCAAAACGCTCTATTAAAAAGACAATTTTGTTTGATAAACAAAATAATCTTGCTCAGAAGAACTTCAGGAAATGGATAATTAACCAGCACTATGACAGGGCTATGCAAATTTTTGCATGCATTATTGATAGTGACAGCCAAAAAAATCCCAAGTAAACAAAAGGAGACAGTTGATTTGAGATTAATTGATCTGCAGATACTTTTCTCTATAAACAAGAATATAGTTCTGAGGTACTGAAAACTGTTTTCAAGCAGTTGCTTACTTTGTAATTTCACATAGCATTACAGAATTTGATTCTAAATATATTAACAGGTACTGCTGGAAAAATACAGTTATTAGATTCCTAGCAGTTAAACAGTATCAGTATTCCCAAAAAGTGCCATTAGATACAAGTGTTTTATATCTGGGTCTCAGCCTTTTCTCTTGCTAATGCTTGATGCTTGTGACCATGTGTTCTCTGAGCATCCCACAGCATCTTTCAGGATGGTTTACACAGAGCTGGATGTGTTATGTCTGTATTTTGAAACAGAAGTAGATAAAGACTCGCAAGTGCCTTTTTGGCTTTTGTGCAGACGCTTCTTGCAGGGAAGGCAGTATTGAGAAAACTCAGGGTCAAACCTCCCAACCTTATTTGTTGATGTTGCTGCTGTTAACTGAACTTTGTACAGCTGCATACTCCCGTTCTGAACCTCTCTACTGTTGCCCTTGCTACTTGAGCTTTCCTTTCCAGCTCTGAGTGACTTCAGCACATCTCTGAATAAGGACTAAAACCCAAATTGATACTTTCCTAAGTGAGAGATTTTGAGTAAGTTGATTGTGTTGGTTTTTTTTCTCCTCTTCTGAACTATTTTAAAGACTGGTTTTAGAAACTCCACATTGCTGCATCTTGGTCAGAATATAACCTTTTTTTGGTCTGGGTCCATTGCCAACTTTAAAACTAAAATGAAAGTGAACATTTCTAGTCAGTTTAAATATCTTGTGGGTTTTTTTAATGTTATATTTAAACATATATATAATGACTGTTTAGTTTTGCCTCCCCTTTTTTCCTATTCCAAGGAAGCTCATACAGTCAGGTATTTAAAAATAACCCTCCGAGAAAGACTGCTAGAGTCCGATTAACTCGCGCAAAGCCCCATCTGAGGTTGGACTAACTAAACCATGGCAAGGCCGCTTCTGCCTCTCTGGGGCCAGGCCTGTGATGCCGCCTTGGTGCCGCTCCGTGCTCACGCCCATCCCTCAGCCAGCCCTCGGTTCATCGCAACAGCCGACTTTTCCTGTGATAAGCATTATCAGTCGACTTTGTTTGTTTGTTTGTTCCTAAAATGGTAGATTTCAAATAACTTGTCTTCCCAGCTGGGCAATAGCTCTGCAGCAGCCTTCCCTGTAGCCCAATAGCCTCCCCTCCCCTATAGCTGCCCCTGCCACCTTCCCTGCCAGGCCCCTGTCTGCTCCTTCCCTAAAAAATGAACAGAATCTTCTTAAAACTTTTAAAACACATGGACTATTTCTGACGCATTTGTTTTTTCAAATCTTAAGTTAGTGCTTTAATGATGATGTTAGTATCATTTGTCGTCTTCAGGGCAGTGGTTACTGAAGTTGCTGCTAATTGCTGTGGAGCTGGGGTGAGCGGAAGTTGTTGCAGGGAGCCTTGTAGGGCAGGATTTGGAGGTACTTGAGCAGGACCCGATCTTGGGTGTAGTTACAGTGATAGGCTTGTATTTGCATACAGATTTCCTTTGTTTTTCCATGAATCTGCTCTGACTAATCCTTTGGCCTGTATTTCATTGGAAGTGTTGACTGCAGAATGATGGTTTTGGTAACAGATGAAACAAAACTTTTCCTTTTTTCCTTTGCATGTGCATGTAGAAAAGAAAAAGTACAGGATGGCCTTTTTATTTGATAATTGAGAATGTGCCTGACTTTGTCAGGAAAGCCGTAGTCTAAGAATACAATTCACAGGTCTTTTTATAAATTAATGCCAGTATGGTGTATCAGTTCTACTCCCACTTATCCTCTTATTCTCTCTCTTTCCCATCCCCCACTACTCTCTCCCTATTTTTAGAGGCAACACAAAGCTGTTTTGCTTCATGCGAGGGGCAAAGATTAGGAGAGTTCTAATGTTTTGCAGCAGATTCCTAAAAAGTAGATGAGCCACATTTGTACGCTGTACTCCTAAACCAGTGCTAAGCTGTTTCTACGTTGTATTCGTGAATGCTGGGTTTATTTACTTCTAAAATTTTCACTCCTTGCCCTCAAGCTATCAGCAGATTATGGCTGAAGTTTGAATTGTGGCGAATCTGTGTGTGAGGAGCACAGGTTCACCCCTTCTCCACATGAGAAGTGGTGCTGTGTAACCTTCCCTGTGCTCCTGCGCAAAACTCAGAGTCTCTGACCTGCAGACGGCATAGTGAGTAGAGGGGTATGAAAGAGAACTGTTTCTGTGGTGGTGAGAAAAATCACACATACTTTCAGAAGACCTAAAGACCCAGCAGATTTTATTAAACTTTGAAGAAAATCATGTGTGTGTTTGCATGTTTATCTGTATTGATAAGTACATATAACTCGCAGGGAAGGGTGCTGTCAAGGCTGCTAACGTTCACGTTTGCACCAGATGCAGGTCTGCAGCACTGCAAACCTGGTACTGAATGAGGACACTAGACTTGCAGCTTGTGTGAAGTGTACCAAACGTTGCAGAGGAATTATTTGTTTGCAGTACTTAATAATATGGGAAACATTTGTGAATTAATTTTACCTTAAAGAATGCAACAGAATCAATTACTAAAAAAAATGGGACAATTCAAGCAAATGCTGTCAATATAGACAGGTACAGAGCGGTCTTAGCACAGCAAGAATATTTCAGTTGAATAAAATCATTAATTACTTCTTTCAGTTCTGAAGTCTGAGATTAAAAAGTGTTGTGGGTGCTGTTATTCATAAACTTCTGATATAGAAAATGTGAGTTTCTGCTATGTCAAATGTAAGAATGTGATGTTGGGTGTGTTTACTGAAAATTAAAGTTTAATATTTTTCCTTGGATGTAATATAGCATGTGCCTGACTGGATGTGAGAAGTTCCTTTCTAACAAGGCACCACATTTTAATCAGTTCATCAAAGCCATCTAGGAATCTATGCTTGTTGTAGTTAAAAGCAAGTCAGTCGCTCCACCCTCGTAGTTTTATTTCTTCCTGAAAGCCCCGTCCTTCTAAAGAAAAGTTCATTTTGCTATCTCAGGTTGCCATCAGCACCTTTTCAGCTTAAGGCCTTGCCCTGTCTGTCCCCATGACAAGTTCTGGCTACCCTGCAATCATGAGTGAGGTGATGAAACTGGCACTTTAAGTAGCGTAGGTGCACGCAGTGGGGCTTGGAGCAATCAGAGTTATTAAAATTTAAATAGTTATCCAGCCTGCTTATCCACCATTGTGGGAGATCTCATTTTGTATCTGTATGCAAAGCTCTTCTCGCAAAAAAAAAAAAAAAAGAGATCTTAGATTTTAATAAGAATTTAATTTGGCACTGCCATTAGTTTTTTTTTCTTTCTGTGTTAAGCTGTCAGTTCAGATTTTTGCTCTCTTTTAGAAAGGCTTGCTGTAACACTCGTTGGACAACACCAAAAGTTCGTCTTTTTTGAAGTGGATACTGATAACAGGTTGTAAAGAGTTATGGAATCTACACATGGCTGAATGGATTTGGGCTTTTACAAAGCAGATTTGACACCCGGCCAGTTTTGGTTTCTGTAGACCTAATAAATGAAAGAGATTTTTCCACTGCCCTGTCACAGAAAACAAAAACGCAGCTTACTGAATTGGCTGTTCACTGCCAGTTTAGGATGAAAATTGTCATTTTCTTGCTGTGTATAATGAAAGCCGTACCAATTAGTAGAAAGCAGTATAACAATCTCATATGCTTTTCATCTAGTATTTGAAGCTTTAAAAAAAATCTCTTTTTATTGTATAGTTGTGATAAGAACTTTTGAGAACTTCAAGTGTTGTTAAACTTCAGCAATCAGATTGCATGTTTTCAGACAGCTCTTAAGCAGACAGGAGTTGTTACAAGAGTCTCTTTCAGAGTTAAACTGTTGGTTTGCAAACTCCTTCTGACATCTCCTCCTATGAAAGCAAAATAGTCCTTTTCTTCTTTTTAAATTAAAAATAAACCTGTAATTGGTTTATAGGGCCTTGCACTCAAGTTGATGGCATTTCTGTCCGTCTGGGATGCAGAAGGAAGAAACCAGGGAAAGAGGGAGCCCCTTGCATCTGGGTAGCAGACCCGGCTCTGTAATTGTCTGGAGATCAAAGGACCATTTGATGGTGGCCGTTAACACCTTCCAGTATAATATCCCCAGCTCCATCTCTGCCCATCCTCCTAGTGCAGCTCAAAAAGTTGGCGCTCTGAAAGACCTACCTCTCGAGCGGAAGGAAGATAGATGGGGATGAGGATTTGGGGTGCGTGGGAAGTGGGGTGAAAGAGGAGGTAGAAGAAATGAGAGATGGGAAGCCCTGGTGTTGCCAAAGGATTATTTACAAAATCTTTTGCGGGCTATTGATAGGAATGGGAGCCTGAATGTCCTGCTGACATGCAAGGGGAGAAAAACAGAGGGTTAGTATCTAAAGATGTTTGTTTTGCATGCTTAGATGCCTCGTGCGTGTGCAATGGTACCAGCCACGCCAAGAGTGCAGTGCCGATGTGGTGTAAGAGCCAGGAGTCCGCCGGGCCACGGCCAGGCGTGTGGTGTGCACCAGCATTGCCACACATGCCCTGGTGGAGTGGTTACTCAGAAAACTGGAAAATTCAGTCATCTCATTTGCAGTCATTAAGACAGCCGTAAAACTGGCCTGCCTGGTTAGAAACCAGTTGGGTAGCAAACATTTAAGAGGCCCTCAGCTTCCCAAAAAGCGGCTGAAGGGAGGAATGGTGCTCATGGGACTGAAGGAATGGGTAAGGTGGGTCAATAGGCTTTGAAATAGAGGAAGAGGGAGATGGGTGTTCAGGACTTTCCAAAGAGGTGTGATGAGCAAAACTGACAGTCATAGCATAAATGTGAACCTCTCTTTACCTCCTTTAATTTGTATGTAGTCAGAATTTCTTTGTACCCTACCTTGCACGAGAGCATTACTTTAACTTGGTGAAAGCTGTGGAGAGCAGTTGCACTGAGCTGTAGATAGGGCAGGAATACATTTCCATTTGCTCCCACTTGCACTTCTTCACTTGAAACAATTAAAATATTTTCTCTCTTGTGAGAGATGCACCTTATTTAATTTGTGTTTAGCAGGAACAAAAGCAGTTTCCTCATTTTTGGAGGTGTCCGCAGAAAGATCCTGGAACCAAAAAAGAAAATGAGTCATTAAATTTAGTCATAAAATTGGAGCTGTTTCGATTTTTAGAAGAACTGAATACCATTTTTGGAGCAGTTTTTTTTTTTTAAACCAGTATTAGGAATTATGTATATTTTATAGTTTTATATATACATGTGTGTATTTATATATAAATACATATGCATACTATGTGCTACCTGATTTTTTAGTAAATGGAGAAGTATCTCATTTTAAACTTGTATTTAAATACTGTACATTCTTTTTGACTCAGAAATTAATGGGATTAATATATAATAATTCTTTGTTTCTGTGTTGTAACTGCTGCTGGAGGTAAGTATTAAAACCATTTCACATTTGGGGAGATTATGCAATAAAGAAGCTGTTTCTTTATCTGGGTTCCATAGGGAGTTGCTGGTGAGTTGGCTTAAAGGAGGGGGGAGAAAAAAGGATGTTTGGCAAGAAACCCAAAAATAATAGAAGCCAGGCAGCTCAATTTGAACCAAAATACTGAAATTGCTGTTGTTTTTTCCCTCTTCACTGAAGGATTTACAGAAACTTCCATAACTGCTGCACTGTGCAGTTTGCAGTGTATTAAGTGTTCGTGGTGTCCAGCCACGCTGCTGAGGATGAGAGAAGTACCACCAAGACCATAGATGCAGAATGGGGCTTGCTCTGGCCATCAGCTGTACCAAGGGCTTTCTTCTGTCCATACACAAGGAGGCGTGCCAGTCAAGCTTTATCACGAGGTGCCTCCCTAAGTTTTTGAGGGTGTTTCCCCCGTTATTAAATTTTCTCCCTGGCTACTGCTATAACCCTGTGAAATTTAGGCATTTATAATTATGGTGTACGATACAGTTCTGACAGACCAGCTATGGACCACTCACAGTGGCCATTGACCATGGGTTACAGTTTGGGGACTGTTGTTTGGAATATTTGAAGATTCTTCACCCTCAGCAGGAGAGAGACAGAAGATGGCGATGGTCACTGGGCTGCAGAGGCAGAGGTACGCGGTTCAGAGGGACTGCCTGGCTTAGACAAACGCACTCACCTGACAGCAGATGCGCCTGATTTCTAGTCTTTGGGCTAACAAGTGTTAATCTTGGACCACATGGACCAGTTGGAGAGGGTCCAGAGGAGGGCCACGAAGATGATCAGAGGGCTGGAGCACCTCTCCTATGAGGGCAGGCTGAGAGAGTTGGGGCTGTTCAGCCTGGAGAAAAGGAGGCTCCGGGGAGACTTGATAGCGGTCTTCCAGTACCTCAAGGGGGCCTACAGGAAAGATGGGGAGAGGCTGTTCAGTAGGGCCTGTTGTGATAGGACAAGGGGTAATGGGTTTAAATTAGAAGGAGGTAGGTTTAGATTAGATATTAGGAAAAAATTTTTTACAATGAGAGTTGAGCACTGGAACAGGTTGCCCAGAGAGGTGGTGGATGCCCCATCCCTGGAAACGTTCAAGGCCAGGCTGGATGGGGTTCTGAGCAACCTGATCGAGTTGAAGATGTCCCTGCTTCTTGCAGGGGGGGTTGGACTAGATGACCTTTGAAGGTCCCTTCCAACCCTAACCATTCTATGATTCTATGATTCTAATCTGTCTATGTGAAGTGGAGAAGCATCAAGAGGTGAGTGAGAAGGTTTGGTGTGGCAGGATAAGTTGAGCTAATCTGGTAGGGGCAAAAAACCGATAACTTCTGGAAATGAAAGTTCTTTTCCCCGTTGTCTTCTCTATTGTCTTGGCTAGCTTGTTGTGTTGTGCCCTCTGTCTTGCTGGCTATAAAACTTCTCTCAGCCCTTGATGAACGGATTCAGTTCACTAATCTACAAAAAAAAATAATAGTTTAATGCCAGATTAGTGAGCTGAACAGGTTTACTAAAGGATAAGATGAATGCAAGGGAAGGGATAGTAGTGAGCCATTAGGTTGGCTCAGCACGCTGGTGTAACAGCACACTTTGAACATTTCTGTCCAGAATAATGTGGTGGTCTTTGGGGCATTTCCATGAGAGAAAGGATTTGTGGGCTCAAATGAGAGATCTCAAAAAGGAGATCATTAAGTATCACAAATGTAGCCCAGGGCCTAGAAGAGAAAACAGCGTATTAGATCAGAGCTGTCAAGCTTTGAGGCACCAAAACCACATTTACTCACGGAGTATCTGTTAGAAAATATTCTCTGCTCGTCTTGGGTTTCAGGCTCAAAACCTGCAATTTTTGGAGCTAAGCACACTACTGTAATAGCAAGATGATGTAAAAAAAAGGACATTTTATTCAAAGAATCTCACAACTTAGGCACAAACAGTATAGTAGAGTCTAATCATCATTATTTTATTAACCTGTGCATGACATGCATTTTTGTGTGTTTAGGAGTAATAAAATTTCTTGGTTCTCCTATTTTTTATTCTCTGCTCTGTGGGGAACTTCCTTGTGTCTTTGGTGAATGTATGAATTTCATCATATATTTTTTAATTTCTGAAAGTCATCTAGGTGAAAACTACAGCATAGTTAAAAAAATAGTCATTAACCCTTAGCAAAAAGGGGTTTTTGCTCATAAAAATAAATGGTCACAATGTATCCTGTTCTAAGCCATGATAATAAGAAGGGGATAACTTAAAAGGTTTTTTTTGATACAGTACTGCCAAATGTGTGCCAGGGGTCTTCTTCACTCTGAGGTATGTCCTGAGAGCCATAGTGAGTGAGTCCTAAGAGCCGTTCTCTCAGTGGCCAGAGAATGCTACAGGTGGATTTACATTTAGTCCAAGCACCTTCTGCTAGCTTTCTCTGCAAAATACCCTTGTATCTGTGCTGTTACTCAGTTTTGTCTTTATAACTCTCTGATTTAATTTTTTTTTAAAAACGTTAAATCACACTTAAGTATATAACTTCCAATTTTCACAAATCTGAGGCTCAAGTGCGTTATTTTGAAAACTTACAAGGCTGTAAGTAGATTTATTTTAGTTGATACCATATGGATAATATACTACTATATATACCCTTTACTGTTTGCTCTGTAGCTATTTTTCACACTATCATTCATAGTCTAAGAAAAACAAATTCTGTTGTAAAGTACATTAAGTGAGGTGAGCTTAAATATTGCTTTAAAATAAGCACTTATGAAATGACCAACAAAAACCTGTAGTTAGTCAAAACCATGCTTGAGGGGCTGGAAATTGCTGTAGGTCTTAAGAAAGTCAATGGGGGACGTGAGTTTATGTCCACAAAGCTATGATATTCGACTCACTCTGCACGTGGTGTTTCTCTAGATGCCTGGTGAAAAATGGAAGAGGCATTCAACCTTATAGATCCTTAGCTGAACCTGAATTCCCTTGAACTTGCGATGGTGCCGGGGATGGGGTTAACGGTAGAGGGTTGGTATTGTGGGTGCTTCTTTTGTCAGACTTTGCGTCCAAGACACAAGTTTTATCTTGTATAACAGCAAGCCACAAAGTTAGGGGTGCGGTGCCACAGCAGTGGGAAGTTGTAGGTGCTGTTGTCAGTACTGGTAGCATTTATTTCCTCAAATTTCTTCTATTTTTATTTCTCTTTTTTTTTAATAATATTCCCTAAGTCAATAAAATCAATGGAATACAGGTATAAGGTTGCTATTCCATTTTAATCTATTTTTCAGTGTGAGGACAAGGTGTGAGCAGCTGTGTGCGATGTATTGCAGAGCAGTAACCTTAATGTGGGAGTCTGTTTATTTGCATAAGAACCGTAATGTTTTACACTGAGCTCATTGTGTCATGTTATTTGAACAGATTGAAATAAAAGAGTAATCTACACTATACATGTTGATCAATGCATGGGGTAGTTTTTGTGTCGATACTAGTGTAGCAGTAGTTATGTAGGATGTTACAATTCTTTGAGATATTTCTTGAAAATAAAAAGGGAAGCATGATTTGGGGATTTTTGACGATTGAAAATTCCAGTATTGTACGAAATTATGTTACTTACGATGATTTAAAGAACAGCTTCCTGAAACAATAACAGAATTAATTTTACCATATAGAGAAGACTCTGTCATCAAATGGTGCCAGTACATTGATCATAGCAGATACGCCATTTGCATTGTAATGTGGCTTTAATGATAATTTGATTATTGTATTAGTAAGAAAAAGCTACTGAATGTTTTCAGGGAATAATTTCTACTTTAAAATGCTGGAAACTACTTAAAAAAAACAAAAAAAAACAAAAAAAAAGAGAGAATCTTCCCTTACAAAGAATTAATGGTCTTGAATGAATCTTTGCTGTTGGGTAAGATGTTCAATACACTTGAGCCAGCTGGCTTAAGTCCTCGTAAGGATACACTTGTCCTAAGGAGGATTAGTCTTTTTGATGATTAGTTCACTGCACTGAGCCTCACCTTTTTCTTGACGTATATAGCCAAGTGTTTATATATTCACAAATCTTATATAAATACGTGCAGTCCTAGAGCCTTTGCAAGCATTTCCATTATCGGTGTTTTATGATTTGTTTTGCATGAAAGCTTTCCTACTTGATGTAGTGTTTTAGCCCATAAATACTGATTTCAATGACAAAATAATTAGGTTAGTTTATGTTAAACAAACAACAGTTTTGGAGGTCTGCTGGATTTCAGATGAGTTTTTAGGAGCCCTGTATAGTGGTCTGTAGGAACTAAGTGTATTACAACAAGTAGAGACAACTACCAGTGCCTAATACTTCTGATCAGTTGGGTCACTGCTCTATGAATGGAAATACTTTCTTCTCCTTTTTCTTCATTGAAAAAAGTCCTTTGGTGACAGCAAATACGTTATGCTCTGCCAAATGAAATAGTGCATGAAATTCTGCTCTCTTTTTTAAGGAGGAAGTTTAGTGTAGTTTCCATGATTGTACATTGAAGTACCAAAGTTTCATTCAACCTAATTATGTTTTGCATCTTAACTGTGATCAGATAATTATTCTGGCCTTAAAAAAATAACCTGGCTGTTACAGATGCTCTGTAGCCAGTTTCATTACTTAAATTGAATTCAAGATATAATAAAATTATTTATTAGTAATTTTTGGAAATGGAAATGAGCTTTTAATGATTCATTATGTTTTACACACTGGTGTTGAAGCTTCTCAGTTTATTTTCATAATAAACATGGATGTTCTAGGGTGCATGTGGGTCATACTTTTTTTTGCCATAGTTAATCAGTGCTTTTTGAAAATTAGGTACATCGGATGTCTCTAGACTAAATAAGATCTCACAGGAATAGTCAAGACTTTCATTGGAAATAATTATTTCTTACTGAAAAATAAATGTCATAGTGTGTTTAATCCACATGATAATTTTCATATAATTTTCATCCATCTGCAAGCATGTAACACTTTGTCTCTGTTTTCTTGGTCTGCTCTCGACCATGTTCGAACAGAAGTATTCACAAGAGCCATTGAGAAATTGTTGTCTTGTTTGCTATTAAGAGCTCAGTTTAAATAATGTGTAAATTGGATTTTGCTCTAAAAGAAGGCGTTGTCTGTTTTGAGAGGTTTTTCTCTTTCTGTATATTGCATGAAATGACCATACATGTAATGATGGTGCTGCATTTGTTTTTCATGCCAAGATAACCGCTAAACAGAGAAAAGAAAATAAAAAGTTTCCCAGAATTTTGTACAAGATTATTTCCCCTCCAGGCAGCTGTAGATGATCACAGGCAATAGCATTGTATGAAGTTACCCCTCCTTTTTGTAACTGATGCACAACTGCTCCCAGTTTAGTGCAAACATGAAGTAAAATGGATTTGCTGGAATTATCTGTTAGCTGTGTGTGACCTTCATCGTGAATGAAGCTAACTCATTTTACTTCAGGTTTTCATGGCCTAGAAGGATTTTCATGAGCAGTTGTAGCATTTCAGGCAAGCATTGGTAACTCCTGAATGGAAACAGTGGCATCTGAAGCTAGCTGCGTGGCTGCCATCTGATGATATTGTTTGAACGTCACTTGCAGGAGTGCAACAAAGCTGGTGGTGAAGATGATCAGAGGGCTGGAGCACCTCTCCTATGAGGACAGGCTGAGAGAGTTGGGGCTGTTCAGCCTACAGAAGAGGAGGCTCTGGGGAGACCTGATAGCGGTCTTCCAGTACCTCAAGGGGGCCTACAGGAAAGATGGGGAGAGGCTGTTCAGTAGGGCCTGTTGTGACAGGACGAGGGGTAATGGGTTTAAATTAGAGGGAGGTAGATTTAGACTGGATATTAGGAAAAAAAATTTCACAGTGCGAGTTGTAGAGCACTGGAAGAGGTTGCCCAGAGAGGTGGTGGAAGCCCCATCCCTGGAAAGATTCAAGGCCAGGCTGGATGGGGCTCTGAGCAACCTGATCTGGTTGGAGATGTCCCTGCTTCTTGCAGGGGGGTTGGACTAGATGACCTTTGAAGGTCCCTTCCAACCCTAACCATTCTATGATTCTAAGACAAAGATGGCTTGCATGGCATTCACCCTGTCACTGTCACCCTCAGCCACTACTCCCCAGTTTGACCGCTGGTCTCAGGCGTTAGTGTTTGCACAGTTCCCGTTTCAGCGAGCGGAATTACTTAGTCTGTTAAGGACTGAAAGGCGAGTGCCAGGAAATGCAGTAAGAAAGGCTGCCTGGTGCTTCCCAGGATTATAGGATGCTGGTTGGAGTTTTTTATGACTTTGTAAAGCCTTAGCAGTTGGGGCTAGGCAGTTGTCTTTAGCTTACATTTTTTTCCTGCCAAAATTATTTAGTTATCTGGAAGAATGTGTGGAAAAAGTTATTTCTCATTGTAGATTTTCTGACTGAAAAACGAACCTTTTTTGGAAATGCTACCGTGTCCCTCCCTTCAAAGCAGAGACTAGGAGTCTGATGGCAGTGCAGGAAGCGCTGGTGGTAGACACAGGGGAAGAAGAGCGGCTTATGAGTCGCAGCTTTGCCTTTGTGGGCACTGCGAAAATCTCAAATCTAACCAAACTGTAACATTTTAAAGAAATCACACTTCTCCTGTGCTGTTTTAAGCCTATGAGAGCTATACGGCCTGGACAAGGAGGGGAGGCTAGGCTGGGGGACAAAGCCATGGCCTGGTACCCCAGTACCTGAGAGCCAGAACAGACCTGCGGGGCCCTGGTGTGGTCCCGACCCCAAAATACCGTATGCCGTGAAGAGGCGAGACAGACCCAGAGTGAGAGTTATTACGATGGCACGTTGGGGGAGGAAGGAGAGGGAGTCAAGGGGAGAGTGTGGCCAAACCTGGAAGTGACTGAGCCGAGAGAGATGAAAAGCCTTAGGGAGTGGGGGTGAGGAGAGACTTGGCAAGAGCGCTGAAGGTAGGAATGAAGAAGGACCAGGGCTTGAATCAACATGGGCCAGAGGATAAGGCTTGAGGTAAACAAGCAGAGGAGTTTGTTCTGGAAGGTCCTTTTCTGTAGAGATCTTTGAAGATAAATAAACACTCCTTGATTTCATTAGAAGCTCCTTGAGAATATGTTTTTAACCATCACCTACGACTAGTCTCCATGCAGAGAACTGCTTTGCGTTTGCAACTGGTTTACTCCTTTGCCACAAGAACTGCATGGTTTATCTAAAGATTTCGATCTCACTGCTGTTTTTTGCAGGTATCAGTGTGACCTCATTGTTCAAGGTCTGATGTCTCAATTTCTTTTTTTTTGCTAGAAGTAGCAAATGCAAACGTTTTTACAGTGTTCAAGTCAAGGAATGTCAAAACTGAGCTTGTCTTTGCAAAACTCTTTCATTTAGCCCCTTGTGAGGAAGCCTTACAATTTAGCCGCACACTGACGTGCTGGTTTTTTCCGCAGGACCCCCACTTTGTTCCGCACACAGGATGGACCCCACCAGGAATGAATCTGGTTGATGCAGTGGAGAAGGCTGTTCTTCGTAGTTCCCCTGCCTCACTTCCAGCAGAAGTTGGGCCGTGCGTGAGGGCGAGGCAGGGGACCGCAGGGAGGCAGAGGCCGTTCTGATGCTCTGCGCAGCTGCATGCTGCCCTGGCAAACGGGAAGCTCTTCCCAGCTGTGCTGCAGACTTCCTAGGTGATGCTAGGTAAGTTCCTCAATCCTGGCTTTTCTCATGTCTTTGCTAGCTGTATGTGCTTTGCTTTCTTGCGGATGACTTGAGATCTTTGGATGTGATTTGGAAAAGTGCTGAGCACTGAAAACTGCGAGTGAGGCAGTGGGGGCTGAGGTCTGAAAGTGCTATATAAAGCAGAATGTAATGCTAAGTGCTGTGAAAAAATTAGGTCTGAGTTATGCCAAACTGGAGACAAAGTTGTCTTCAGAACTGGAGAATCATTTTGACCTTAAAGCTGTCACTGCTCTAGTTAGGAAATGAGGAATAACGCAGTTATTCTAAGTTAGGAGTAACAGAGTAACAGTAGCACTAACCATTATGTTGATGAAGCACTGAGCTGCACCGTTGAATTCACAAAGAAATGACTTGTTCCATCTTCCAAAAAAAGTTTGAGTAGCATGCAGTAAATAAGGTGTCGGACCATATGCCAAATACCAAGAGTGAAACAGATTATTGTTTTGATTAGTGGTAATTCTGTACGCTGAATGAAGCAGAGGTGCTGTGGAAATGGTATGACATAACTGCGGTGTATACCATGCCACAGAAGCAAACAAAGGCAAAGTTTAGGTTTCTCTAAAACTTATTTCTGACATTTCCTCCCGGGACTGCTGCCTCTGCAGATTGGTTTTAGTGTAGATGTTTGTATCACATAATACAATTTGGGGTGCAGGAAGCACAGCATTTTTTGATGCTGTCAACTCAGATAACGTATGTACGTAAAACCAAAATGGCACATAAGTTCATCATTCATCCCAGGCACGTGCTTCTTGTGCCTGGTTATTGTATTGGGTACAAAGTAGACAGTGTTTGTAATGCCCACTATCAGAACGGCTTGAGGTCAGAATTTCATCTGCATTTCTTCAGGCTCAGGATTTGTATTTTCCCAGTGTGATGTCCATAGCCAGCTACAATGCTGTTGTAATCAGTAGATAACGGAGAATTTTTTGGCCAAGGCATGCTTAAGCTAAATATTGTTTTAACTTAGCTAACTTGAATGCAAAATATCTAACATTAGATCAGATTTTATGAATTAACCAAGAGCGTGTCTTCAGTGCCTAGAAACGTAGGGAGTGTGTTTGCCAGATAAGCTGTTACTCGCTATTGCAGGAGAGAGAGACCGTAAAAGCTCTGAAGCTTTGATAATGGCTAATATTATATTAAATACACAGAGTAAGAATGCACCTTCCCCTTCCAGCCTGCTCATGGGGGATCTGCTACATATGGCTCTGCAATAATGCGTTAGGCGCCGAGCAATATTTTTAAGTGCTACTTTCTAAGAAATCCTGAGGTGTTTTTGTTTGACTACTGCCGTGCAGTGCAAGTGGTTCTTTAAATCTTTATACATAAACAAAAAAGGCGGAGGGGGGTGGGGAACAGTCTGTATTTTATGAGCAGAAGTTAAAAACGAAATTATTTGCTTTACCTAGAGCATTGAAAATTATGTTGCAATTAGCCTGATGCAATAGCACGCATTTCGAAAGGATCGCACAATTCGCAGAGCCCGCTGGAGAAAAGCACGGGACTTGGAACAGTGTGGGTGTTGTGGGCCTGCGGGGCAGCGTGCTGGCAGAGCTACGCAGGGAAGATTATCGGCTAACGTGGAGAGAGGAATGCCAAGAAAAATAAAAACTCTGCTGTTCCTGCGTATCCCATAAAATGGGGAGCGGAGGGGAGGAGGAGGGCGACTTGTTTTATCAATGTGCCTACTTTATTTCGGTGGCACGTCTAATCTGGTATGGAAAATGTTTTCTGTTATGTGAAAGAAAGAATGGAAATGGAAGTTAATTTTGAGCTAATGTATTTTGAAAGCTGCTAATAATAGTGGAATTTTATTCAGTCTGTTCTATTTCTACAATAGAAAAGTAAAATTCCTTTGGGTTAACTGAAACATCTGTTGAACAAATTGGTTCAGTTTCATGAGTCTGTTACTAATTCTGAGAAGTAGATGGTGTTGTATAAAACCAGTAGAGTCAGGGAGTTAGTGCCCATATTCTTTCATTTTTTTACTATTATTAAAGTAGGTCATTTTGAAGTGTTATGTTTTCATGAATACACTAATACTGTGTATTCAAAGTATTTAAAGTGTTACCTTTGCCTTAATGAACTGTCTTCACTTTTTTTAATCAACATTACTAATATTCTTTGAAGTCATTGGTTTCCGGTTTTTTATCACGTTCTTAGTAATGAAATTATTGAGTAATTTTTATAAAAACGACCCCTCTTTGGTGCATTTTTGCTTGCATTTCCTTGTTTCTGGAGTTTTTTCTACTCTCTTTTACTTGCAACATTTAAATGTTAACAATTTTATTTACTTCTACTGCTGTTTTCTCATTTGGACTAATTGTTCTTTGCCTGTAACTTCACAATTGCATGTGACAAATCAGTTTATAGCTTCACATGGTGGAAGCTAAGACTGTCATAAGAGTGAATAATTGATGTCATATGAATTAGTAAAAGACGAAAAAGGGAGAAATTAAAAAGAGTTTCTAAGATCCTGTTCCTACACATCATGAATGCTCTAACTTAATCTCATACACATACACACATCTTAAAGCAGTTTAGGTTTCTCAGGTACATCTCCTATCAATATCATCACTGAAAGGAAATCACAAATAAGTGTAATGTTAGCATGCAGGCCAAATTAAGTTCTGTGTGCTTTGCTGTTAAGTATATAAAATCAATGCAAGTTCTTGCATACTACATGTAGCTCACTAGAATCATAGAATGATTTGAATTGGAAAGGACCTTAAAAATCATCTATTTCAAACCCCCCAGCCGTGGGCAGGGACACCTTCCACGAGACCAGCTCACTCAAAGCCCCATCCAGCCTGGCCTTGAACACTTCCAGGGATGGGGCATCCACAACTTCTCTGGGTAACCTGGTCTGGTGCCTCACCAGCCTCATAGTGAAGAATTTCTTCCTTATGTCTAATCTAAATCTACCCTCTCTCAGTTTAAAGCCATTACCCCTCGTCCTGTCACTGCATCCCCTTGCCAAAAGTCCCTTCCCAGTTTTCTCGTAGGGCCCCCTTTAGGTACTAGAAGGCCACTGTAAGGTCTCCTCAGAGCCTTCTCTTTGCCAGGCTGAACAGTAATACTTTGGCAGATTTAAAGGGAAAAGCTGAACTTTGAATTTAGATAGTGAATATATATTTTCTTTGTAGTGCATGTATTATGTGGAAAATACAGTTAAGCATGGACCTGCCTTCAGTGTGATTGTAAGCTGTGGCATTTTCAGCTCTGTGATCCAGGTGTCTGACTGTTCAGAGTAGCTCAGTGCATAGGTAATGAAGGATATGAACAGAAGTTGATAATACTTTCTAATGTTACTTTAACAGATAAATTCTTTTACTTTTTATTATGGCTGTTTTTGAAGCTTTAATGTATGTTAATTATGTGGTAATTTGTTTTCTTTAAAGTAGCCGATAATGCAAAAATAAAGAAGAGGGACAGCAGTGTGGGATACCATTGCTTTTGAGGGTTTGCTGAGTGGAGGAGGAATGGAGATGTATATTTGAGCTTCATGAAGTTTTGAGAATGTGAGTACTGGCAGCACAAGGAGCTGCCCCACTGTTGATAAGATGTTCCAAACAACCCTTGTGTCAGTTTTGTCTGTGGTGCAGCTCACTGAAGTTTCAGATGACGTGCATGAAATTAAGTGAGGGGGAAGTTTTGTGGCTGAAGTCCTGTGCCAAGTCTTTTTGAAGTTGTATGCAGCAGCTGTGCTGTAGCTAAAGAAAGGCTTTCTTTGCTTCCATCGTAACATCTGCATGATCTTTAACAGCAGAATTGTTCCACTGTGATGCATCATTTAGCTAATATGGATTGCCTTCATTAAGTCTTTTTTTCTTTTCCTTATTAAAAGGCCCCCGCATTACTTTGGGGCCTTTGCAAAGATCTGGACTTGAGTGCTTCTATGGGGAAACAGTAGACTTCAGTAAAAAAAAACCAACCAACCAAACAAACAAAAAAAGTCAGAAGAGGACTTGAGACTTTGAGTCTGTAGCTCAGTGAGGCTCTTAAGGTAATTGGGCAGATTTCCCATTAAATTGGATTTCTGAAAATTGAAATCCCCATGAATTGGATTTTTCTGTCCCCTCCCTCGTTTGGAGGATAGGGGCTGAACATAGGGCCAGTTTTTGTGGCGATGTCACAAATGTGGCATCATTGCAGCTAACCTTGGTTTAATGGCTTCCAGAAGCATGGCTTGCACCGTCCCTGCTGAGGTGTTACCCTGTCTCCCTTGTGCCAGCGCCCCTGCTGCCATGACTCTGGGGCAAGTTGGCTCAGGGAGCCAAACCAGTGGTCAGCTAACCGCATTTTTGGTTGGGTTACTCGCCGGGCTCTTTAACTCTTTGAGCTTGCTCACTGCAGAGTTGCACAAATGTCTGTGCTGAAGATGACCTGGAAGAGGGACAGCAGGACCAGCCTCTTCTGGTTGCGAATTGGCTTGTCTGCCAGTTTGAAACCATGCCTTGACTTCAGGCAGGAAGAAGGCAATCAAGGGAGGTGTTTTTAAAGAAATGCATGAGTTAGACTGCATACCGTGTTTACTTTTAAAGTTAAATGAAAAGAAATCAAAAAGAAATGCATGAGTTAGACTGCATACCATGTTTACTTTTAAAGTTAAATGAAAAGAAATCAGGTGTAATAGAATTTGAAATTTTAGCTTTAGTGTTTCTTTTAGTTGGAGGGTTTTGCATAAAGGCTTTTAAACTGAATCTTTAGTCTTCTTCCAGTTTGAGACTAAGAGGTCTATAATTGTTTTCTGTTAGCACTGCAAAGCTGGCAAGTTCTCGTAGTTAAAGGGTGAGATCTAATGGTCAGGAGTAAGAGGTTGTGGCCTTGGAGAGCAAAACAACGGTAGTAGAAATGCAGACGCTTCTCTGTGTTAAGGATTTTGGTCTTGCATTTATATGGGTAATTGACTCTCAAGCAGTATGTCACCAACTAAATCTGGAGGAATACATTGTAAATTAATATGGGTGTTTTTTTTTTTTTTTTAAGAATTATCACATTTTATCATCAGGAATTACTGGACATGCATCAGCTTTTCAGTTGAACAATATGATCAGTCTTCCTGCTGTAATCTCTTAGGAAAATGACTGTCAATGGAAAAGCAGAGTGCTGATTTATGTAATTGTACTCATTGCAGAAGTTTGGTTTGTGAGATCCAATTAACATAAATAAGCAGAGTAAGAGAAAAGGCACAGGAAACATACTGCTGCTTATTAGGGTTGTTAAAAGGTATTTTTGAAATTATCTTCTAGTCAAATAATGATTTTCTTTGATTTATGCTGAGAAGACTGTGTTATTCCCCGTACTCAGTGTCTATAAAATTCAACATTTACTTGCCACAATGAAGAATTAATAGCGTACTGTGCAAAATAACAAAACTGCTATTACAAATTACTTGAAATACTGCATATTGAGTGGAAGAAGATAGATCTGCCGGTGTGTGTAATTCAGAGCGTAGCCTGCCTGCTTCAGGGGACCGTGATGTGCCTGCCTCCCTGTCCAAGAGTGACTGTGACCACGTCACCGGGGACTGAGTGCGCCCCGGGTGACAGCTG
Organism: Tetrax tetrax; assembly: GCA_009806455.1. Classification (NCBI taxonomy): domain Eukaryota; kingdom Metazoa; phylum Chordata; class Aves; order Otidiformes; family Otididae; genus Tetrax; species Tetrax tetrax. The sequence goes on along the minus strand of WHYT01017389.1, from coordinate 858,591 downwards.
GCTGTTTCGGACTCACACATGGAAAACATATGTGTTTTCTAACGCTGAAGGAGTATGATTAGGTCCTAGAAACAGAGACACTTGACAGCAGTAGCCGAATATATGCATTTTATCAACTCGCTTAGTAAAATAAGATCTTAAGACTAGTCTTCAAAACTGAGCACATTTAATGCATTCTGGTTCCAGCAATGTTAGCATGAGGTAAGGGCGAGCAACCGAGGACTTGCTTCAAAAACAGGAAGTGCCCGCATTTATATAAAATTGCAGAGTTTCAGCTGTCATAAATGTGGTTTCAATGCAGTTGCAGGAGTAAAGCCCAAAGTAGTTATAACCAGCTTACTTCCTCTTCCAGTCAAAGTGCAAATAGCCATATAATTAACAATCTGTGGCTCATTTTCTCTAGCCGGGTTAAGTACTCTGTTTCGCCCCTTCAGTCGCTGTATAAACAGAGGGAACTTGACTTGCTTAAGAACGTTTTAAAACGCAAATATTCTCAGTCATAACCAGGTCTTGCAGATTCACTGAACAGGATCTTCGCTTGCCTCTCGAGCCTGGCAGCAGAAAGGAGACCCGTGAGTGTGGCTGGCGTGCTGCCAGGCTCCTCGGAGAAGAGCGAGCCTTGCCAAGTTGGCTTCTGGCCACGGTAAACTGCATGGGGCAGCAAAACCTGCTGCAGAGCTGGTAGACAGTTTTTTTTTTTTCTCTTTAGGGACTTCCCTTCTTACATTCCATTACAAATTGGCTTTATTCAAAGTCTTTTGTCATTAATTTTTTGAGGGCTGATGGCTCAGCTTTTTTGGACAGCTTTTTTTCTGAGTTAATTCACCCACCCTCCTGCCTTTGACTGTTCTCATGCACTTACTATGGCAGAAAAGCATGGGTGCAGAAGGATAAGAAAGAGTTCCTCTTCTGCTCCTGTACACTTGAGTTGGTTCAGATATGTTTTAGGCTGCATGGGGCCTTTGAGGAGATCCCTACCTTTTCATCCAGACAGGCCGTGTCATCTCTATCTCTGCTGGTATCAGGCACTTGAGCGGCAAATACCTACTGCCCCATGTACTCTGCTTGTTGGGAAGAGCTGGTGAGGAGCCTTTCCAGGGAAAGAGAGCTCTCCTAAGATAGTTTCTCCAGGGAAGTTACTGAAGCTGCAGCACTTGCTGCATACGGTGATCGACAGTGGACCTTTTCTTCTTGTGACAGGGTCTTGGAGAGAGGCTTTTCTTCATGTGAGAGGTAGCACTGCATTTTTTAAAGCCCCATGAGAAACCTTTAGGCAGAGCTAAACAAACATTACTTTGTCCTAAACTTAATAGGAAACATTTCCCTTCCCTTTCCTAACTTTCCTCTTCAACTGTCAGATAAATACTGGAAAATACTTACTCAGGACCTTATGAAATATCATACATTCAGAGTGAACATCTTTTAACTTTATGCAAGAAGGTTAATAGTCCTTAAAAGCGCTATTTCTTCCTGTGCTACCCAAGGTTTTCCCTGCTTCAGGAAAAGCTGGCCTAACCCATTTTGTTGTCACTGGAACAACCAGAAGAGCTACATCAATGACCGGGACCTTGACTCGTCTTTCTGAATGGAGTTTAAAATGCAAAAGCTCCTCTGTGTAAAAACTAAGATACATCCAACAGCAATTGCAAAAGGAACAGAAACCAGGACAGAGTTCTACTTAAAGGTCCCTAGTGTTTTCAGCTGTAATGTAGCAGGGGAGAAAAGGGAAGAGCAATGAAAGTGACAACTCCTTTGCGTCCTGTGAAAAACCATGGTTGTTAGATATATTGAGGTGTTTCTTTCATTCTAAATAAAATTTGGAAACTTTCACGACACAGCAAAGTTTATAACATATTTAATTGTGTGAAGGACTCCTTATTCTTGTCTTCCAGTGTTTTAAGAGAACATATAGCTGCCACTCTGAAGAAGGTGGTTGCATAGCTTCTGCTGCTGCTTCTGCTTACACCGTGTCTGTGTGTGTAGGTAATAATTTATTATAACATCAATATATCATTACCTTCAGTCATTCAGAAGAGCCCTATCTGAGATGCTTGCCAGAGTTACTCATGTGTTTCTTTGCTTAGCATGACATGGCCAGATTTTCCTTCATGGCTTAGTTCCTAGCGCAAGCAGAGGCGATGCGATGTGCTCACATTGCGCTGTGTTTTGTCACTGATTTAAGGGATTGGATGGGGTTGTGTTGTAAAAGAGGATAGTAGGGCGAGTCCATTTGATGCAATGAGTAGGTTGCTCTTACTTGTAGAGGAGTATGGTCCAAGAAGGTTAATGGTCTGTGGGCCGAGACCAGCTCTATCTGCTTTGCTTTTAGACATGGAGAGCAGCTTAGCAGCAGCAAATCCTTCCCAGCAACTGGACACTGTTGGAGGCTTGCCACGGTCCAGTTTAGAGGGCTGCTTCCAGGGGAGTGGAAGCAGATGGAGTAGAAGGGGCTGGGTGGAAGAGCCTCCCTTCTGTCGTGGTCCAGTCTTATTTCCATGATGACATCTTGACGGTATTTCTAGGATGGCAACTTGTGGCATGTACAGGCTGGTCAGGTTGGTGACTACCCTGAGGATTAGGAAGTGTGGTCTGTGAGAATTAGCTGGTGGGAGGATCTCCATCCAGCCACCGAAATATAATTGCAAAACCGTTGTAATAAGCGACCTCTTTTAATAGAAAACCACATCCTTTAAAACAGTTCATTAAAAATGCCCTTATCAGTTACAAGCTACCATTCCATATAAAATGCATCTTATTTGCATAGGAAGTAATTCAGATCTAATTGCTATTTGAGAAGTCAAATACTAATTTTTGAGTGGATTTTGATATTATGGTTTTATATTGCCTTTTAGGAGAATTTAGAAATTAATTTGAGACTGTAACTATTAAACCTGAAAAGAGCATGGAGAGCTGGAAACCTCTGTATATATAGAAAACAATTTTTTTTAAAAAAAAAAGTGCACATGTTCATGTCAGCATAAGTGATAGTCTAGAAAGTTTTTATTATGCTGACACATACCTATTACATAAGAGCACTGAATACCTTTGAAATCTATGCAGGTCATCCAAAACAAATGCCTCTAACATTTATCTCTGCACTGGGTTGATTATTTTGATCATTGTGAGCTTAAACAGATTTAGATCTTTGTGTGATTTATATTTTTTTACTTTTGCATTTTTTTCAGATTCACTGTTTTAAGAATTTTCACCCTTGGGAAACTATTAAGCTCTTACAATAATGAAGATGGTTCAGGTGAAAATGAGGTGATAGAAGAATCATGTACAAAGAGAGTGCTAGCTACCTTTTAGAGCTCGACTTACTATATTTATCTCTTTCAGCTGATGGTAGAAAAAACTTTCAAGTTACTTTTGTTCATGTGTATTTATGCAAGTAATCTGTATTACTTAATTAAAATACAGTCAAATAGAGAAATATATGCATTGTCGTAAATCGTCACTGCAAATTGCCCTGGCCTCTGGTATGTGTAGCAGAATTGTTGTTCGTAAAAGAAACTGAATGAAAGCAATTCTCCTGCATCACAATTCCCATGTGTCATTGCTCTGTGGACCTACATGAAATCCAGGTAGTTGTAAATTCCCCTGAGCCTCGTCAGGCTCCTGTGAGGTTTCTGGCCTGGCAGGAAAGATCTGTTTGCTGGGGACAGGTTGTTTCTCCTTATCAGGAATGGGGCCTACATGAGTCAGCTAACCGGATTGCTAAGATCAATGTTGAACTCTACAAATATAAAGAACAGTATAAATTCATGCTCTGTTGCAAACTTTCTAAAATCACTTTTTGCATTGTAGAAAAATAGGAGGAGATGCACAAACTTAGATGAAATAGCAAATTACTTCATAACTTTTCCATGCTACTGGATCACACTGGGGTCTGAGTCAAGTTTCTTGAGTTCTCAGCTTTGCTCTTCCAGTCTTGTCTTCCCTTGCAATTGTTTGAGCTCTGCTCTTGATCAAACTTTTTTGCCAAGGTGAAAATTTCCCTGTGTTCAGACATGTAGATACCCTTGGGTACCTTCAGCCTTCTCGTTTGTGTTCCTGAGAGTCAGTTCTGTTGTCTTGTTTTCTTCATTTCTTCTTTTATACCAGGCTTTTTCCACTGTTCTTTGCCCATTCTGCTGCTGATAAGCTGAGTGGAGTGGATTTCCTCTAAACATTATCTATCTTGCTTTCCCCTGGATAACAGACTATTCGCTCGTTCCTGGCCTGGATCATAGGTGACACCGATCCTGTTAGCAGATGTCTGAATGCTGTGTGTATGTGTGCACACATTTTATTTAATTTTTATATTTATGTATATAATATATAAAATAAACATCTATGTTGCATATAATTTTATGTAGTATCTAATAGCTACTGCCTGGTATATGGCTGTTAGTATTAATTATTTTATATTTATATTTAAAATATCATCTGACAGCTTGTTTTCCAGTTGGATTATTTTCCAGTTTAATTACTTTTAAATCTTGATTTCTTTTTTTTTTTTTTTTTTTTTTTTGTTTTTTTTTTTTTTTTTTTTTTTTTTTTTTTTTTTTTTTTTTTTTTTTTTTTTTTTTTTTTTTTTTTTTTTTTGAGAAATGCAACATTACCAGTAGCTTTTTCTGTTTTCTAAAGATCAGGCATTTACTGAGACTTATCAGTTTATGGGAGTAGTATATGACTTAATGAATAGCATTCTAAAGAGATGTGCCCCTTTAAAACGTGTTGAACAGCTTGGGTTCAGTTCCTGTGTATTTTTATTCTCATGGGGCTCCTACCTAGAATTATTCTCACCTAGAAGATTTCTGTATGTTTTTACTCCAAGGTTCTCATTCTTACCTTCAATAATTAAAAGGTGGTTTCAGGGCTTCTCCCAACTTTTATTTGTTATTTGCTCTTTGAAATCTGATTTTCTATTTCAGATATTCTCCAAAAATTACAGGGTTCAGTAAAGTTGTGACACTTTAAAATTCTATTTGTTTCTGCAGGATTTTAAATTAATCTTCTGTTATTATTGTTAATAAGGGACACAAAAATGAGAAAAAAATACAGCATCTTTATGGGCATGTGGAGAATTATTCAAGTATTGAGTAGGCATATAGATCAAAGTTCTACTTTTAGATGCAAATGACAGCTCATTAATGGCACAACTTTTTTTTTCTAACTGTATTTGCAGAACAGAACCATGGAAGTATCTCTAAGCACAGATGCCAATTTTGAAGTGCATATTTTGTTTTTTTTTCTGCTTTTGTCAGTATATGTTTGTCCAGACACGATATGAAATTGGTAGGTTATTGGTAACAACATGTAAATGCAATAAACTTTGCTGGCAGATGCTAGAGTATCAGACTTGCTTTAGGAGCTGCTTAGTAAAATCCCATGGTCTCTGTTGTACAAGAGGTGAGATAATGGACTATTTTGGCCTTAAAATTTATATTTTGATTTATTTATTTGGGGTAGTTTTTGTTCTGTCTTTTAGTAAATGATTGGGATCTCATAATTGTTTGAATTTTTTATGTGAACATATTTTATGACCTGCTTAGAAATGGTTTAATTCTATTATTTGTTTGATTATTCTCTGGTATATATTACTTAACTGAACTTCTCGGTGTCATGGGCTTGCTTTTGTTCTCTATTACATTTACAAAGGGTTTAGCATATAAGAGGCAAACGTGAAATGGAGCAATGCGACTATTCATGTGAGTGCTGACTTGTGTTTCTATCCTAGGAGACAAAACAGACTTGCATAAATGCTAGAATAAAAAAAAATTAAAGGATCACAAATCTCTTACAATTAGTAGATTACAGTAAAATACATGTCTCTCTATTTATCTGTATCTCCTGTTAGATGATAGATGACGCCTGTGTGTCTGTTTGAACACTGTCCAGCAAAATCTGTGAGATGGATTTAAATATTGTGGCACTACTTTTAGGTAGTCTGTTAGGATAGCCAGCTGTTTAGTTTGGTCCATCTAAATTAGCTTTGTGAAATTACAATAAGGTCAAATATTCTTCTTTGTTTTTAGCCTCATTACCTATGGAAACAAGGCTCATGAGGTCACACCGTGCACTTGTGTACATGCACACACATCCCTGCATCTCCCCTCAGAAGCTTTTGAACCTGTTGGTGATTTCGATCACATTTTTTCGGCACAGTGGAGGTCTCAAAATTCAGATCCCACATATTTTGTGAAAGTAAGTAGCTGAGTACAGGTGGAAGCATCTCAAGGTGCCCTGACAGAGGGAAAGGTTACAGCATGAAAAAATCTTCTTAGTTACCTGGGAATCCTAGTGATGGGAAAAGAGACACTTTAAACAAATGTCCCAGCTGTGGGAAAAGCTTCGTTCAAAGCTTTCACCTTTCTAGACACCAAAGTCAACCAACCTGGAAGTGTAAATCTGTGGGAGATGAGGCTTAATTAATTCTGTTGTTCATGGGACTACTTGTTCCTTTGATATTTTAATAATACTAATAATAATATCAATAGCATAAATGTTTATATGCAATACATTTTTGCATATTTAGTTTTTAAGATAAATATGTAGAGATATTCTTATGACAATCCTAATTTTCAGAGACAATTTTTGTTTTTACTATCAATTTTTGTTTTTACTATGCACATCAATTTAATCTCCCTATTAGGACAAGCTGAGCGGTTGCTTCCTCTGCTTTTAAAACAACAGGTACCACGAATGCTTTGCAGCCCTATTTTGCATGTGGTTCTGGATTGCAACTAGCCAGAAATGCTGGGGCATTTTGTGGGGAGAATTCGTGGCACTATGGTTGTGCTCCAAAGGAATTAACTGGGAGGAACAAGGTCGGTACAGTACGCTTACTGAATATGGAAATAATAATAATTATTAAGCTAACCAACAAGAAGTGTATTCTTTATAAAATGTGTGGGTTTTTTCAGTGTAATCATATGACTATATAATACAAAAATTACTTTGAGTGTAGGTCAAAGATTATGCATAGCAGAGACTTGTGCGATTGGTTATGAACAAGCGAAAATAGAGGTAAACTTTTGACCTGGCAGCAGCAAATGGAACTGTGTAAAGCACCTACAGATGGCAGGATTTAACATATAGTCAGTCTCTCACCCTTTCACAGCAATTACGATCAGATTACACCAGGCACACAGGGGAAGGCGCTCCGTAGCTGTAATACAGTGCGTCTTTGAAAGTTTTGAATATGCAGTTGCGTGTTTCGTTTTTGTAGGACCATCAATTAGCTTAGCAAGAAGAATTCCACTTTTGTTGCTCGCGTTTGACTCGATGAGTTCCTGACCAGCGTGCCAAGTCCATTTGGAACAAAAAAAATCATTTGAACGGTCTGAATAGTTTTGATAATTCAGACTGCAGTGGATTTATTGCTAAGCTTGAAAGACTCAGTGAAAGTTTTATGCCGTTGTGCTGCTGATGTGGGGTTGAAGGGATGAGGAGAATGTGGCTTCAGAGAGGGGTCTGGGAAACGAGGCTCCCAACCAGCTCCTTAACATGCATGCATCTTCCTGGTTGAGTTTTCAGTTTGCGAAACTTAAACAGCAAAAAGAGCAATTTGATAAACCGTGTTTATTTGACAATATCGTGGCATTTAGACAATTCAGTGGCTTGACAGATAAGAAAAAGTGAAAGAGTCTTGTGAATTAGAGAGGAATTACTGTTGTTTTCCTGTGAACTTTGTCGGTTAACAAAATCAGAAGCCCAGTTGCACTTTTGGCATGGTGATAGTTCTGAAGTCATTCAAGCGTATTTTGTGTAATTCACTGCCTTTTGGGGAACTGACTGAAGTGAGGGGGGGTAGTGTTCGTGTGTCTGTGTATGCATGTGTGTGGACCTCTCCCATGATTGATTTTATCATGCTTTGACATACTCAGGTAAAAAGTCTGAATTATGGAAGACATGCTTCCTTCTAGTTGTGATCCAGCCACTATCTCCCTTTCTGTCTCTTCGCTTTGCCTTCTGGCCTGTAATCCGATGCGTATGCCAGATGTGGGGAGGTGGAGCAGAAGCAATCCAAGCTTTTAGACCATTTCATGGAGGGAGTTATTTTATTATATCTGTGGTTCACAAAAATTTTCCTTTGGTTTTTCAGAATGACTTCTACAGAGAGTAGAAATTGCAATCATATGGTAATAAGCTAAATAAGATACTGAAAAATGCTTTTTGGAGGAAGGGAGAATTTTCAAATACTGATAAAATAAAGGGTGGTTGGTTGGTTTTTTTTTTTTTCTTTTTAAATCATGCTGAAGCTTGTACTGTACATAGACTGCTGGGTTTAATTCCATTTCTTTTTGGAGACAAATTGTATTCATTTTAGCCATGCCTGTACCTGCAGGAAAGAGCTGCTGATGAAAGCTTTAAGGCACTTAAACGGCTCAGTGACTGCTACCACATGAGTTTGATCCAGTCACACAAGATTTTGAAACTTTGCTGGTTGTTAAAATACAGTGAAACACAAACTCCTCTTCTCAAATGCCAAACAGCACACACTGTCGTAAGTGAACTCCTTCTACAGTTTTCTAACCCCCCCTCCCACCAACAAAACCCAACCACCAAAACAAACTTTAAGTCATTTAAGTCATACCACCCATGCATTCCCCTCTTTTACTGATGAGCAGCCTTCAGATATCCAGGTTTGAGCCGTGCTCGAAATAGGCCTGGACCTGTTGAAGCCCAAGCTCTTCGGAGGAGGCTCGTGAGCCACGGTGCTGCCCCGTGCTCCCTGCCAAGGCTGGGCTGCCGGGGTTACAGCCGGCCTGCGCAAGAGCTAGTGGGTTGGCAGAGCGACCCGACGGACCTCGTTAAAATGTAATTGAGTCATCTTGATCTAAAGGTAGTAGCGTAATTCTTCAACGTGAGGTGATTGTCTTTGTTGTGTTCATGACTTGTATGAATCAGAGCTCTTTGCGTGGCAGCGATTCCACCTGGAAACAGGAGCAATTGTTGACAGCTTTCTGCCTCGTAAGTACCAACTTCATAGAGGAATGCTGGATTTGTTGTACTTGGGAGATGCAAAAGCCAAAAGCAATTCAGTAGAGGAAAAATGTTCTTAATATATGGAGTAGAAAGGAAAATGAATTAAAGAGATGAGTTTCATACTTGAGAAAGGAAGTGATTTTATCTATTTACGTTCTTTCATGTTCTTTTTGAAGTACAAAAAGGTATTGAAATGTTATTACTGAAATGTTATTATTGAGACATTATTGAAATATTATGGGATTATTCCCATAGTTTCACTGATTAAAATAGAAATATCTTTGAAGGATGTATACTTTTCACAGCTATTTTGTAAAGAATAGACTAACTAGTTCTATATTTCAGTAACTGAAATATCTCCAACAATTACTTCTACTTAATAAATACGCTATATGCTTCTATAAAATGTAAAATATGTTAACACATTGACTAAACTGAGGGATATATTAAACTTGCAGTATACTATATACTCTTTCTCTCTGTCTAGTATTTACTATATATAGTATGTACTACCAGTAACACATGCTTTATAGTGCCTCCATTTTCTTCTTTTAAATTCTGATCATTATTTCTTACCACAGTATAACAGAGATGCTCGTATTTCCTAATAGTTGCTGGAAATAAAGTAGTTAAAATGACTCTTCTAGTATCACTCAAAGCTAAGTACGAAGGTTTCCATTATGGGTTGCAGAAAAAAAGTTCTTATCTACCCTTTAGTAAGTAGGTGAAACGCCTGTGTGCAATACGTGTAAGCTTAGTTTCCTTTCAGTGTTATCTAAATATCTAATTTAGTTTTCCTTTGTATGTGCTCTGAGAGAGTAACTGACAAAAGCTATCATTTCTCAGACTGCATCTCGCGTACAGATACAAGTGAAGCATGACAGGCTTTTTCCACTCGCAGAAGGCAACTTTCCAAACCTGGTGGAATCTTTCCTTGTTGTCCCATACGGAAGCTTTGCACACCTGTGTCAATACTTACCTGGTCTAACTTGAGTGTGAAATTAGTGTGGCAAGAGAGCACCATCACCACTGCACCAGTAATAGCTAGGTTATTACAAGTGAATTATTGTCACAGGAGTATTCTGGATAGTGAGATGTTTTGAACTTGTTATTAAACCATTGTATGATCATTACAAATAAATTAATGCATAGATTAGAGCTATAGTGTATAATATACGCATAGTTATTTGTGTGCTGCTCACCAAGCTAAGTGCTGGTTGTGTAACTGGAGAATAAAAGTAGTAATTTACCCATACAGTTCTAAATAAAAGACCTTTTTTTTTTTTTAATCACATAAGGCACCAAAATTAAGGTGAAATACTTATTACAAGAAAGTGTTGAATTTGGCTCTTTTCATTTGTAAGTGTGATGGGATCTCAGAGGTTTTCTCTTGAAACAGCTCCCCACACAAGCTGTGGAGATCACTGGCTTTGCACAATGTCCATGACATAACAAATACCTTGAAAATGAAAAAGAAAAAAAAATAAAGTAACTTGACACATTCGTTTTCCATAGATATGAGAATTAGATTGATACCAGCCTTTAGCGGAAGAGAGGGAGACAGGAACGTGATTTTTGTTGGCTCGGGGGCTCTTTTTGACCTCCTGACAGTCAATCCTGAGGTGCAGGGGGAGCACTGGTAGGGTGCAGATTAGTGAAAGCTGATTGGCACCAAGCACCAGCCCTTCCCATGTTTGTAGACGTGACCACTTACAGCTAATAAGCTTATAATAATTTCTGCTTAAGCACAGGTGGTGAAAGTAGTAGCGAAAAAAAAGGTAAGTAGCTTAAATACAGAGAAGGTACGGGGTGAATTGTGGTGGGAACAGGTGCTGTGTGTGGTAATGATGATTGTCCTGCTCCTTTCCCACTGGGGCTGGTGTTCATCCTGGTCCTCAATGCTGATATTCCTGTTTACACGTCAGTGGTAGGGAAAGCGGAGTCTGAACTCCACTGAGAAGCATTATTTATCTCTCTATTGCATTAAAATATTTTTGCAATCAGGTATAAATATCAAGACTTTTGATGTCTTCTTGTAAATCCTGTGCAGGAATTTTTTTATTATATATATATGCACATTTCATTTTACTGTCTGGAGGACTCAATTTGTACAGAGGAATGTTTCATTTGATCTTCTGAATGATTTTGTATTTTGAAGGCTTAAAAAATTCTCTTCTCTAAACCAGATTGCTTTGCAGTGGATGACTTGATTGGAAAACAGCACATGCTTCCTTGCCTGCTTTGCATTTGTTACCTAAGTGGAGTAAATTCAGCTTGGAGAGGCCTGGGAAGAAGAGAGGGATTTAAAATGATTCCTCTTTAATTAATTCCAGGGAAAATGCTGGCAAATCTGTCTTTTCTTAGTGCATGCTGTATGTCTTTTAACTCCATTTCGTTCTGATCGCATAGACAAAAGTCGGGGCTTTATTTTTCACAAAATTTTATTTATCAATAGCCAGGTTTTGCATTTTAGCACATGCGGAATAAGGAGTCTATGTGGCAGCAGTGTATGTGGTTTGTGATTTTTTTGTCTTTTTAAAAGCTTATTTTCTGTAAAGGAAACATTCCAGCAGTGGTATGAGTGAAATCTAGCTTTGAAATGCTGACCTTTTATAAAATAGTGTTTTACTACCAATTGTTGTAAGCCAGTGGTGATAACAGTAGTGATAGTTTTTTCCCCTGTAAAATACAAATCTTTGATTTGTTTAAACATCGTGTTATTCAAAAAGAGTAAGCTCCCTCTGTGGCAGATTATAGTGTGTTATTTCTTGGGGAAAAAAAGAAAAAGAAACAAGCACAAGTGAAACAAAGAAACAAGCCAAGGCTTATTTCTTTGTTATATTTCTTGGCTAACACATAAAGACCTGGGTTCTACTCCTGCTGCAGTTTGGAAAGCAGCTGAACAGGTGATTTATGCCTGGTGTATGCTTCTCAGTCCTCAGCAGTCTGGGACAACATAAGGACTCCATCCTGAAAAGTAAAGAACATCCTGATCTTCCTCCAAGAAAGCATTTACACATAATCTTTACAATTAAGGACGTAAATGGAGCCCTGGACTTAACGTTAGGTAAGACAGTTCAGAGAATTGCAAGATTAAGTATTTAATCCAAAGCATTATTGCTGTGGAGTTAACTAACAAATAAACTGTCTTCCTACAGTGGTACATTCTTGTAAATATTCTTGTATTTATTTACCAGTTTGGGGTTGCAATTAAGCAGTTTTCTATACAAAGCTTTTTGCACATTTATTGTTTCTTCAAAGTATTTTTCAGAAGAAAGGTGAATTATTAACACCAGGGAAAACACCACTTGAAAATGCTCATGAAAATCTAAGAGGTTATTTTAGATTTCCTAGAATTTTAAATGTGCCTTGGTTCTGTTTTGCATAAATCCTAGTAGTGTACCTTCTTCTGGGAATGTTGCTTTAAGTAGAACCAGTCTTTCTAAAATGAATTATTTTCTGGTTGGACTATTCACAGAGTGTCATAAAATCAATACCAGAAAATAATCTGCTGAAGTACCTCTCTGTAGAATTCATATAACAGTATACTACAACTACTACTGCTTTCTTCAAGTTCAAGTCTTTTACCTGATGTGGTCTCCAAGAAATTCTCAGTGCGGAGGACACCTTTGTTGATCCCTGTTCAGCAGATCCTAACACCTCTGCCTATGGAGCCAGTGCCTTTTCCAGGGTTTTTGCAGAAGATGATTCTGGGGCATTTCTGTACTGTGCTGCTACCATGTTCATAGGGTTAGTAATTTTTTTTTTCTTCTTGTCCCACATGAATATGTTTAGACTTCTATATTTGCAAAAGAGTGAACATCCATCATATTTTCTTGTGGGTATCGTTGAAGTTCAAGGTGGTATCTGACTGTTTGCATAACGTCACCGTAAGTTGCAACCTGAGTAAAAAGGCAGCGTTCCTGGTATTACCCACTTAAATACACCTGGCTTACTAAATGACCTTGAATAGGTCATTTTATTTCTCTGTTCATCCTGAGATCTATAAACTGCAGATAATAAAACATACATCCACCTTTGCAAAAGCTCTTTGAAATCCATGAGTAAAAGGTATCCCATAAGGTCAAAATATGAATTATTTATTGCTACATGACATGCACAGCATGCAGACTGTAGGGTTATAGAAATCCTGTCTGTTCCTGTTTCCCCTGAGAACAGAAGTCATACCTTCAGAGCTCTACTTAGAGAAGAAGTATTTGTCATATGAAATCTAATATAATCTTTATGTGTATGAGCATGTGAAAATGTTGAAACTTTGGTACGGCCAAGGAATCGGCTTCAAGTGTTAATACCCTGCTTCTTTCAATGAGTGCGAATGCAGTTTTCAAAATCATAAACATTTTAAAAATAAGGAATGAATATGAGAAGATTGGAAAGAATAGTCAGACGTGGGGGGGAAGATAGTGTTTTGAAGTAAAGGAGCTAAAATTTCATGGGATCAAAATTGTGGTAGAGTTACTACAGGGTAACAGATCTCTTGACTTCTGGATGATTGCTTATACTTGTGTCTATTACTAATTTCCTAATATTTGAAATGCCAGCAGTATGCTTTGAAAGAAACTGATTTTTCTTTTCATGTGTTTTCTAGGGTTTGTTGTAGGACCCATTTGTCATCAAAGTATAGAAGGGGAAAAAAGTTGTATTCTCTGCCTACTAGTTAGAGTATTTATTTAATTAATTTAGGTATGTGTTATTCAGGATAAGCTATATACATATGTAGATATAGGTATAAAACAAGAAAGCAAGAATAGGCATGTTGCAAGCCAGTTAGGGCTTTACATTTCAATGTGAACATCGTCAACTGCACTGTGAAATCAGTAGGCAACTAGCACCAATTTTGAAGAACCGGTATACAAGTTCCTGCTGAGGTATGCTACTTTAATAATTGTGTTTCTCTGTATCAGTTTTGACCTCTGAAAGATTTTAGGGAATTGTCTTCAGCAGAGCACACTTAAATTATCTAGCACTGAGATCCATGATATTAGCATAAACTTAAAATGCTTGGCCTTTAATCCAAGTCCAAATATTAGGTCAGAATTGTATCCAGCTAAATCCAAAAGAGCCTTGAACTATTCGGGATAGGCCCAGGCTTTCTAATACTGACAACAGAGGCAAGTGCCTTCTTGCACAGATTTTTAAAACTCCCCCGAGGATAACAGGCTCTTGGATAACTGTAGTTCTCTATTGCACCATTGGATGAAGTGCAGTTTTGCAGCTGAAGTCACATCCAGTGGGAAAGACTGGGGAGATGTTACTAGAAATAAAATTGTGGTGGAGAAGGGAAGCAGTGCTATGCCCAAGTAAGAGGTTTTTGAGAAGACCGTTCAAAGAAAAATTACCTCTACATGTCTTAATACAGTTGGTTTGGAAGATTCTACTTGCAGGCCGTCGTAAATTGCCTGGTTAAAAGGAGCCATCTGCTCAGAAATATTTCCCTTCATGTTGCCTTCCATCTTGGTTCTCTTCCATTATGCTTTAGGCATCATTTTGCTTGTTCTTTGTATTTATTTGATACTTTCATCTAGCCCTCTTCCCAGCTGTAGAGTTGGAGGACTTCGCTAGTCTGATTTTTCTTATCTGCCCACTGCTCTGACTCTGAGAGTGGCTGAGGTACTGCAGGCTATATATTAATAAAGGTAATTTATCTATATGAATTTACACATAACATAGATATTAAGTGACTATGCTGTATTAAAGATTGCAGGGATCCTGTGTCATGGAAGCTTCCTAAGTACCTAAAACCTAAATGAGTACTTTATAACTTCCTCTTCTTTCTCCTTATCCTTCTCAGTAATCTCCATTGCGAATACAAATATTAATGTCAGTGTTATGTGGGGCTATACCCGGCTCAATATTCCCTTTGCTTTTTTTCCCCCTTGTATTATGAAATATTTAAACTCTTAAAATAGTATTGCCACCACAGAAGTTCTTTTTAAAACTCTTCTTTAGTATAGAAGAGCAACATTGCAGCCAGGAGCTGTAATCTCATATTGCCTGCTTTTCTAAAAGTGAGACATTTTAATCAGCCCTGTTGCTTAATTCCCAGCATATCACTCCTTGCTTCCACTGGGGGGTCTCCCTTGTTGCTCCTCTCAAAAAATGTTCTCATGTATACCCCTCCTCACTGCCAGCTAGTATATGCCTATATATAGTGTGTACAGCTAGCATATTCAGAATTGTGTTAAATCCAAAGTCTCCAGCCAGCAGGTAATTTAAGAAATTGCATCTCTCTTGGCTAATAGGGACGTAGATTTGCCATTCTTTACTGTCTTTTTTCCATGTTTTTTAAAATTTCTTTTACTTTAGATATCTTTGCCTGCTGATCTGTAATGGCTTATATTTCTGGACAGTCATCACTCTGTGTTGCACCCACTCCTATGTAAGAGTAAAAAAAGGAAAACGGTTGCTTTTTTTTTTTTTTTCAAAAGCCTTTCAAGAAAAAAAAAATCCTTCAGCTGCCTAGTACTTACTACCTTAACTTTCTTTGAACAGCAACATCAGCAAACACACTCCATCTCAGACAGGCTTATCATGAGAATCACTCCAGTTTGAGAGCAAAACTCCCTTTAATATTAATTAATGGCCGTAGTTCACTTAAATTATATTGTATACACCCCTGTTAGGCTGTTGTGTGGGAGAACAAGTGACTGTCCCTGAACCTTGGCTCTGCTGAGCTAAGTGAGGAGGAATTTTCAAAATCTGAGTGGCTATCAGAGCGTCTGTGTAGAAGTTCCAAAACAACAGCAACCCAAACCCACAACTCTCATAAGCGGCAATAAAGAGAAAATCAACCTTCCAGTGTTCAGGGCCCTAAATGGCCTTATCAGCCCAAATGAACACCACAGCATCATCTGTAAATCAGTTGATAACAAATGCACGTTGTAGAACAAAACCACAAGGTGGTCTTGAAATGTTGCTCACAAATGAGGCAGGATGGATTGCACTTGGACAATGGCAGTGGCCGTAGACCCGATGTTGAAGGTGGCCCCGGTGGCATTTTGCTTCTCGAGTGGAGGCGTAGTTTGGAAGCACAGAGCGCGTCAGTTCTCTCATGATTGCTTTGGTTGTCTGTTGGCTTGTGGTTGAATTTCTGACTTTTGAAAGCCATACATGACTTACATTCAGATTATTTCAGAGATCATCTCTGTCGTCTTTTGCCATACTGCTGTTAAAACTGCCAGCAAAATGTTCTCTGTGAAGCCTTTTTGTCTTGATGTGTTGCATGCCCTGCCTCCTTTCTCTATAGTTTTGGGGAAGAAATTACACAGGAGAAAGGACAGTTAATTTCAGGGACTTGGCTGATCTCTTCTCACCCTACACTCAAGGTAAAGGGCTTATAGGGTGCTATTTGTTATTACCTTATTAACTTGAAGTTTAGAAAATGTGGGTTCTTAAGAACCTGGGATGGACAATTTGTAAAAATCTAAATAACTCATGAATCTCATATTAGGTGTGATTTACTAAGGGTTTTAAGAAACTGTGACTTATTGCAGTTTCAAGATGAGAGAGTCATGACAGCCACGTGTTTGAAAGATAAGGATGAGAGTCTCTTTGCCAAAAGCAAAGCAATGAAATAGCCATGTCTTCTTCCAGATTTGACTTCTCTCCCTGTTTAACTGACCTTATATCATCTTGTGCTTCAATACAACAAGCAGGGTCTTTAAGAAAACGAAATGTGCTGTCCATCTTGTTGATATTTTTGTTAGATTAGAGTAAGGTAATGCTTTTGAGATGGCTTTTGTGGGAAAGTTTAAGTGTGTAAAGATAGTAGGGGCCACTAATTTTATGTTGAGGGAAGATCTGTCAGCCGTGCTATTTGCAGCTGGAAGCAGTTGTAATGTGCTTGCCACCTGTTTTCAAAGATTGCATCTGACGTTAACTTTTCATATTGATGTACAATACAACATCAATACGTGTGTGTAGGAGTTCTCAGGATGGGACAGCATTTCCTATGTGTTCTAAATATTTCAGATTAAAATGATTGAGCTGTATGCTGTTTCTCAGCCTTTACCTTCAGTTATGCATACGCATCTGCTTTGCAGTTCATTTTAGGGAAAACCTAGAACAAACTGAAGTTGAAAAGAGATTTCTGTTTTGGAATTCAGTGTGTTGAACTTTTGTTTTAAGAGTTAGCAGTAGACCCAAGTCCTGACATGTTTCCTCTCTTATCATTAACTTAAATATTCAATGTTAACCACACTGAGGGTTATTTGAGATTGTGTAGCATTTCTGCTCACAATTCGATCTCTGTTAGAATGTTATGTCTCATTTCTACTGCAAATAATTACCTGCATGCCTAAATTTTGCTGTTTCTTTATTTTTTTAGATGAAATTAGTGTTGTCTTCCATGTTTTAGAGTTGCTAATTGTTATTACTGGCACTAGTATTAAACCTGCACTTTTATTGGATGAGAAGTGAACACATTTGGTTTCTATTGAACACATAACTGTCATTGTTTTCAATATTCCTTAATACTCTACATTTGGTGATTGCCATTGTATTAGCACGAGTTTGTCTTTTTCTCTTTTACACTCACCAAGTAAAGTTTGATGTTCTTGAATTTTGACAATATTTCTGTTAGATCTCAATTTTGTCACATCACAGACCAATTGCCCTAAGGTGATTTTATTTCATATCAGAGTATTTAATTATTTTATTGAAAAATCAAATTAATTCCAGCTGCTGCTACTTTTCCTTTCACTTTTGTTTTACTTGGTAGGCTGCAGTCTCTAGCTCTTCGTTTTCTCATCAAATACTGTTATCTCTGACAGCCCTTGTAGTTTTGAGGAGTATTTGTGCTTGGGCTCAGTTAAGCAGGGTTTTTCTTCATTATTCTGTCTGATACTAGTAGAAATTATCACCAGAACACTTTTAAACTCTTACCAGAAAAGCTAACTTTCTTTAGTTTCACTTCTGTACCTCGTATCATCCGCTGATATTCTGGATGTTTAATAATTCCAAAATTTGGGGCATGACCCTGCTTTACTGAGCACTAAATTCCTAATGGTTAAGGCAAGAGGTCAGTCAGTGTTTACTGTTCATCACTGTTCACCGTTCAGCATTTACACCGACTTAGTGCTGTTTGACGTGTTTATTACATTTAGCTGGAGTGGATGATGCAGCATTAAATTAGCTTATTATTTATTCCCAAGTTTGTAAAGAGCGGCTGTCCCTGTGCTCCACTTTCTCCCACATGAAGCTAGTTGTAATCTAAGGGTGTCTCCTTTCTTCAGTGAGGTCTCTTGCAAGGATGTGAAAGTCCAGAATTTCAAGGTCTGCAAGATACATACAGTCTCTGCGTTTCCTCCTTGCTGCTCTGGCTTTTCAAATGCACGGCAACGTCTGCAAGTCTCTAGCGGTTAGAAGACGACTGCTGAACGTAGGTGAGACATGAGACTTCTGTGACTTACTGGGTAATGTTAACTTTCTCTTCGGAGAGACATCCAGGCACAGAGACCCACGTATTCATCACCAGGTATGGCGGAGTGGTTTGCTGTATCCTGAACTAAAGGTAGGGGTCCCACTTGCATTAAACACAACAGCAACTTTCTGTTTCAAGGAAAACCACGGGCAATGTATCAAATCTTGCTGAGTTCACGCAGCGTTGCTGTTATGGCCAGATGGCGAGTTACACTGTGCTGCCCTGCCTGCTTGTCAGAGACCATGAAATTTCACCAAGTGATTTCTTCCTTAATCCTCTACCTTAATTGAGCCATATGATGTAATTTAGAAATATATGTTTCTAGCTGAGACTACATGAAAGAAAACCTACCTTATCCTTGGATGAATTAGTATGACTGTTCCACTATTAGTATTAAACACTTTATTGTCTGACTTTTGTCTAATTTAAACTTCTGTCTAATTTAAATCTCAACCATTGAATCTTGCCGGCACAAGTCTGTTTCTTGTCCACACGTTTCAGGAACATTTTATTATCAGAAGTCTTCTCCCATATAAGTAATTCTGTTCTGCGATGAGGTGAAATAAAGAGTTTGAGCTGATTTTAAAATATATCCACCAAAAAGCACATTCTGTAGAGCTAAAAGTATTAAAAAAAAAAATTCTAGATTCTTCATAATATGGCTACATTCTGTTAAAAAACAGATGGTAGCACTAGATGTTATTACATTTATGTAACTTACCATGTTAATACAATGTTTATTTCTGTGCTGTAGTATTTCCATTCTGGTTCTGGTTTTCTCTGCTTGCTCAACTTCCTGTGCTAAGTTCCTCTTGTGTGCGGTCAGCTTGGATGGAAGCAACCCACTGTCTTGAACTTGTCTCTCTGTGGGTTGAAAGCCATCTTCACCAGAGAGCACCTCGCTGTGTATAACCCATAGAGAGCACCAGCAAGCACCCCGAGGCAGAGACTCTGAGCAGGGGATCTCCACCTTTTTTGGTTTGCAAGAGGAGAAGGAGCTGAGCCATAAGCTGACCATTTCCAGATCACACTGAAAGAATCCCTTTTTCTTCTCCCATATGCCTTTTTAATGTGAGGGAGTAAAAGCAGTAGAGATTTAAAAAAAAAAAGAAAAAAGAAGAAGAAGAAGTAATCCCAACCAATCATTACTCAAAACTCTCAATTAACACAGTCATCAAACTTGTATTAAAAAAAAAAAAAAAGCACAATTGTCAATGGACGTGCCCATACAGAACTTAATTGCTATATATGGCAGACACTGCAGTATTGAATTCTCCCATTAGGTATTGCAGAAACTTGCACACAGAATACTCTGAGTGGGTGGCTGGGTGCATGCTGAGGAAGTTAGGAGGACCTTGATATGCTGTGCTGAAGAAGCACGGAGATTTTTGCGCTATGAAGAGAAGTCAACAGTAATATTTGAGAGGTTGAGAGAGGAGGGAGTGTTTTCATTGCCCTCATATGGACGGAAGACACAAGGTACTATAAGTATGTATGCCCTACTAATACAGAGACTGACTGTGAGAAATGCTAAGTGCTCCAAATTCCAGTGGAAGTACATTTGATATGATTCTTGTGTCCTCAAGAGGAGGTGCAAAGATCAGAAAAACTAAATTTATTTATGGTATCCTATTTATTTTTCCTCAGCTGGTAAAAGGAAAAAGAAAAATCTGTTTAGTTTTCAAGTAGTGGTGGGTTAGGAGTTCCTGAACTGGTAAGATGTTAATATCATTGACATGTAGGTCAACAGGTTTTCAATTTTGACTTGAAAACCTTAAAGTTTTTGTTAGCATTCAGATAGAGGAGTTTTTAAAATTGACCTAATATTTGAAAGCTGTGTGCTTGCATCTACATTTATTGAAATACAACACATGAGAAATCAATGCACTGTCTTTATTCCTGACATGAGCAGTAATATGCTTATTGTACTTCTTGGAAGTCAGCCCTACTAGTTTCTGCTTGTCGTTCTCTGTGCAGGTGGGGACCTTTGCCCCTCCAGTCCTTCTCACAAGCAGTCCTTAATGCTGCCTGGTCAGCTTTCCTAAAAGTCAGGGCCTCTTGCCTTGAATAAAGCCTAGCGAGTCAGGTTTCTAATCTTCCAAACACATTTGGAAGCGTCCTGCTGTTCTGTGGGGTAAACAAGGGCTGTCCCTATAACTGGCAATGACGGTACCCCTTTGGGTGCTCCAAACTGAGAGGACTGAAGGGTTTATGAGGGTGGAATTGAATTCTCCTGGATATGACATAGAGGGTGAGAGTAAGGACTAAAACAATCATGGTTTTGGACCAAAAAAAACCTGAAAAGATGTTTTGGGTTTGCTTTATCAGTCCTCGCCTCAGGTATGAGTATGTCAGAAGAAGGGCAAACATCAGCAGATTGTGTTGCTGTGTGATTGTGGTGTGTCCTCGTCTCTGCCCGGTTCACTCTCTCCTAAGAGAAAATAAAGGAGGAAAAAGAAAATGCAAACTCAACAGAACTGTGAAACACATGCAATGAAAGCAGTTTTCTGTTTATAAATTTCAGTTTCAGTTTTCCTGAAGATACAGCTTCCCTGCGTCTATTCCAAAGCCACCTGTGGCTGGGCAAACAAAATGAAGTATTAATGAAATATATTTCTTGGAGAAAACTTAGATTAGCATCTTCTACTGTGTAAAATATTTGTCTTATCCTACTATGAAAAAATCTGTAATGCCAGAATTAGTTTTAAAGATCACCTGCTCATCCCTAAGTTATGTCTACAATTCCTGTGAAACTATTTAAAAGGAAGCAACAATTCTGTTGTTCCCTTTGGAAGCATGTCTTCACTGCCTGATAAAACCAAAGAGCCTTTCCTCCTTTGCAGTTGCATGTTTCCTTGTTTATGTTCAGACCGGCCTTTTCGAACAGGAATATGTTTTCCTCATTTCTTCTTTCTCTCTTTGTCTAGAATCAGTCTGTGATCAAATCAAATCAGTCAGTGGTATGTTCCCTCTTCTCCATTCGCTTTACCTGTACTCCATTCTTCACTAAGCAATCTTTTTAAAAACTTCTGTATACTTTCACTCTTTTCTGTCTTCAGTTCATATTTTGCTACAACGATCCTTTTCTGTTACCTCCTTTTTATTTATCCTTCCCTAACACTGTGATTGTTGTGTTTCTGCTCACCATATTGTGTTGTCTTTGAATTTATCATCTTAGGATTTCTGTAAATATCAGCAGTACAGTTTTAGCTATGGTATCTGACTGGTATCCTCCCATTTTTTTTATGTTTTCCTTAGATTTGTACTTCACAAATGAAGTATTCTGTGTGTGTGTGTTCTTGTGAAAGCTCAGTTTCCTTCTGGTGCTTGTCTATTAATATATTTTCTTGAATATCAGAGATGCTGTCTGTAATATTCACAGTTTTTCCCACATTTGTATCGTTTTCCAATTTAACCGGTATGCTTGATGCACATTCCTTCAGCTAAGGAATTAATACAGAAAATGCAAGTGACAATTTGTTTTAATGACAGAAAGTTAAGATCACAAAGCAGTTCTTGTTGTATTGTGCTTAAAGTTATAGGTAGCTCCAAATAATGTTCATTTTGCTTACCTTGTATAGTGTGGCGCTTTGAGATGGAAGGATGTATTTAGAAAGAACTGGCAAAAAAAAAAAAAAAAATTCAATTTAGTGGGTATGTTTATATGTTTTTCTGCTGAATATAGTGTATTATATAGTCTCCTTATGAAACCAGATTATTTCCTCCTGGACTTAAGATCTTTCTCAGGGATTATCTCTAAAGCATGGAAAAGGGAAGAGTAGAAATAAGGAGAAGGGGCCTCATGCCTGCTCCATTTCCAGCTCCTCTGTCGCAGAAAGGTTGTCCCTCAGCTTTGATCGTAGCCTTGGAGCAGGGATCCCCCAGAGCCTTGGGCAGGGCCACTTTCCTGAGTAAGGCTCTGTCCCTGGGAGGAGGAGTAAACAGAAAAGGTGACGGAGCAGTGTTGGCTGGTGTGTACGGGATAGCCTCTGTTTCCTCACAATTTCCACCTTATTTTCCTGTAAGTACAGCCACAGTCTCTAACACTAACCTTTTCAATTTCTGGAGAAACCGTAAGTTTGTGATCAATCTTGTCTTTAAGGAGAACCATCTGGTGTAAAGGGAAAAGATGGAAGTAGAAGGAGAAAAGGAGATAATTCTGTTTCCCAGTTCAGATTGGAAAGGAGTAGGGACAAAGCTGCAAAAGTTGTTTCGTGGGCTTGAAAATGACTTTTAGATACTTTGTCCACAGCTTAAACAGTTTACAAACCCAGCACTGAAATGTCAGGTGAAAGGCTGCGCTGATCCGTGCTCCCCTGCACGGCCCAGTGCTGTCAGGGGTGGATGCACCTGGGAGGAATAAATCGGATGCCTTAATGCTGTGTGCCAAGGTAACGGAGAAACGGTGTGCCAGTGCAGAAAAGGAAAGGTTTGTTCTGCTTTCGGTCTGCAAAATATTTTGGTGAGGGTAGGACAGAGCAGTGTGGTTGTGCGTATACTTTGCTTTTTACAAGTAGGAAACTTTCTGAACAGTGAGGTGGGAAGGCGCCCTGGGCTCGGTGTGCTCTGTCAGGAGGGATGGGAACTCTGAAGCTGAAGCTTAGGTAGGTTTCCCCACTGGGCAGTGTGTTTGAAAAATGCTTAAGATGTTTGTCAGGGTACTGAGTTAAATCAAGATAAATGGTGTTGCTTTTTTTACTAGGACAAATCATTTATTTGTGCTTTTTTTTTGTATTTGCAGGAGGGTTGGGTGCTGGGAGGAGTTGAACCATAGGATGTTGCTGAGAGAAGAGTACTTATTGCAGCAGAACTAAAATTACAGGAAAAAAAAAATTAAGTACTCCAGGGGAAAAAGAGTAATTCTAGCATGCCAGATATTCAGTGTCAAGCATGCTTAGTATTCAGTTTAGTCTCACATGACATGTTTATGACCAGTGTGTGTGCCCCAGTGAAGGCACTGCCTAAAAGTGTGTTCCGTAATTAGTTGTGGTGCAAGAAGTAGGGAGAGCACGCGTATTCCTCCTCTCCACTGACAGCACAATTTGCTTTTCGATAGAGGAAGATGCAGAATGATTCCGAGCTGCCAGGTTTGGGTTTCTCCTGGAGTCGTACCCTTCAAATCAGCAGAAGGGAGGGAGGGGAATTACTCTGTCTATTATCATCAAGCTCCGCTAATGTAGCCCGGGCGCCACGTGACTGCAGAAAAGGCTATTATCTCAATGAAAAGGAAACTGCTTTTTAGAGCAGCAACAGAACAGAAGCAGGAGGAATTTTCGAGTACTCCACCATGCTGGATTGTGAAAGGGGGATCTCTCTGATCAGCAGTTAGGGAAGGATTAGCGTGGCCAGTTTGTCAGCTGTCATTAGAAGCAGATGACAGAGATGATAAGCTGCTGTGTGCGCACGTCCTCACTCAGCATGTGCTCTGGTTTACATCAAGACATAACACTGGTCTGGGATAATGGAGAGCTGATATTTTTAAGGCTGTAAATTTACTGGTAATTTTCTCCTTTTTTAAATTCTTTTTCTTTTTTTTTCCTCCTCTTTTTTTTTTAATAAAAAGCCAGTGTGATGGATGAGGAATTTATCTACATCTTGATCTGAAGACGCAGGAAAAACTAATAAGATCTGCCTTCAACTGCAAAGGCTGGAAGACGACAAGGTGTGTTTCTGAAGTGCCATGTCTTCATTGTTAGTGCTCTCTTTTTACATGTACGTGTGCTCCCGTGTGTGCATCGTAGGTGTCTGGATGTTGGGGGAGGAAGGGGCGGGGGAGGAGGGGTAAGGGGGGTATTGGTTTGGGAGGGTGGGAGGAAGAGCTGATTTCTTTTTGAGCAAGTGAGTTTAAAGAGAGTGTTTCTAAATAACAAATACAAAGAAATAATGTAAATCTGATTCTCCAGTTTTTGTAGTTTCCCCCCCTTTTTAATGGCTACAGGTGTACTTGTGGTTGCCTGTGACAGTTTTATGGGTTTAGGAGGCTAAATATATCTTAGTCAGTGCACAGGAAATATTTTTGTAAGCAAGTTTTCTGGCATCCAGAATAATACACAAACCAATCTATATTTTCCCACTGTCAAGTGGAGGTGGAGCCTGAGAGTGTCTTTTTCATTGCAGTATTTACTGTTCAATATTCAGTAATTTCTGTGTACATGAAAAAGTACAGAGTAAGTCAGACTGAGACATTTTTGAAATAAAGCTTTTCTCTTTCTGACCCAGAGCTGAAGTAGACAAAACATACTGAAACATTGGTAGTTGTTACATAACTTTCTCTATTCTCTAATCTTAATAGTTTTCTTTACAAGCATGCAATCCTGTAAACTGAATGACATTCAGTTAATCTTCAGACCTCGTATTTATCTCATGGTTACGCATGCTGATGTCATGAAATATCTTGGCAGTATTTACCTTTCTTTTAACCTTGGGAGGGCAACATTAAATATTGCAGATTAATTAAATAATAATGTCCCCTGAAAAATGCTATAGATGGTTACTTGCACTAAGTGTAGATGGTATGCTGTCTCCCCTGCTCGGGAAGTTCTTGCAAGCTTGTTGGCTTTATTTTCCTGTTGTGCACAGCATTGAGCCCAGCTTTGCTCTTTACCTCCCAGCAGTAACACTAGTGCTGGACCACACACACAAAAAATATAAAATTAAGTGTTTTGGATTTGCGTGGGAGGGCTGATCGTCACTTGTCTAGGATTTTGTTTCCAAAGTCAAGGGCAGGATTGCAAAGATGCATATAACCGACCATTTCTGCAGTGCACTGGCAGTTTGCTAAAAGTGTGTTTTCCTGGATTCATATTGAAATAGTGGTGGTGCCTATCATGCTTAGAATCCGTTAATAATTAACTAAATACATACAGGAAATGCCTTAGTTTATTTTATTTAGGACTTTGAAAAACTCATGTTACTTTGAGATAGGAGGGGGGAAGGAAAATATTATTGTTTTTCAAATTAATGTAGTATGTGTTTGAAGAGACTTTATTTCATACTGTGAAGGCAGAACCAGAAACATAAACAAGTTAGTGCTATTTATTTGCTTGTTCTCTTTTGTCTTGGTTTGATTATTTTAATTGCAGTTTAGCTACATTTTGACACAGAGGCCTAGGGCAGGCGGTACCATTGAGTAGAGGGTTGAGAGCCCGTCACGTTCGCGGCACCAAATGTCGAAGCTGCAAGAACAATGAAACTTCCTCTCTGCTTCTTGTGTTTTCTTCCTTTATTTCATTACGGAAGATCTAACAAGATAGTGGGGGCCGAGTAGTGTTTACTGAAATTTTGGCACGTATGTTTTGTAGAAAAATAGGTTTTTGCTGCTTTTACAGTCATTTTGATTTATCTGATGCTTTTAGGACATATTAAGGAGGGAAATTTGAACAAAATCAACCTTTTATGTAGACTCTGTTTTTCAGGTGGCTCTGTGTTCTCACAAAACTCAAGTTGGGGTATTTTGTTTCATAAGCAATTTCTTGCAGAAGTATGGTATGTAGCATATATAAAGCTTCAAGCACCGTCTTTGACCAGAGTAATTTTGTTTGCTCACTCTGCAAAATTCTGTATGCTACTGTACTCAGAAAGGTTACGTTGGTACTACTAAAAGGCGTTGCTCCCCCCCCTTTTTTTTTTCTTTTTTTGTTGTCATCTCTGCAAGGTAAATTTCTTGTGCAAGGAAGGAGGGAAGACATGACTGCATTGCAAAATATACCACTTTGTAAGAGAAAAACCCTTCTTGGAAAGACTGAGCTAGAAGAGTACTTTGAAATATTTCACAGAATCACTGAATTATTTAGGCTGGGAAAGACCTTTAAGATCATTGAGTCCATTTCATTTCACTCCAGAGTTCTCAGCACAATATTTAGTAACAAATGCCGTTAGGAACTCAACTGGCCGGTTATATTTTGCAGTGCCATTTTATTTACTTAGACTAGTAACAGGGGGGAAAATGAGGAAAGATGTTAAAGCGGCCATGATTCTCAGAATCTACTTCATAAATAAATGGAATAAATTTGTTAGCATACTACTATAGAATAGCCCCATCATTGTAATAAGAAAGCAGAGTTAAGGACTGAGGACTGGGTCTACAAGCCAAGCTGTCTGTGCTGAGTGAAGGAGAAGACTGTAAGCTGATAATCACTGTACCTGCAAGGAAATCCCGGTGGAGTCGTCTTCCTGCCTGCATTCCTCCTTCGCTCTTCTGACTCGTTTGCGTTACTGTGACAGGCCTAGAAGGATGCCTGAATTGCACTAAAAATTGTTGTTAGCCGGTAAAGCTTTAGTCTCTGAAGGTGAGGGGTAAGATTTGGCAGCCTGTGTCTTTCAGAAGTGGACTGCTCTTGATAGCTGAGAGTCTGTGGCTGAGCCTGTGGATAGGTTCCCTGATAGCTGGAATTGTACAGTGAGGGATTGGGAAGGGCTGGCTGGGACATGAGATACAGAGTGTAAGGAAGATCGGAGGAATTTGATGAAAATCCCAAATGAAGAATCAAACCAAAAGTTTAGATAAATGCACTTAATTTGCAGTGTGTATTGTATCTGAATCTACTCATTGCTGTTACCCTTTCATTTTCTTCTGTGCACACTGTCTCCAAACTTCATCAAGATCCTGTCGTATTCTGATTTTCCATTCCTGATAGCACAGGCTGTTGTGATTGAGCAACCATCTAATACTAAATTTTCATGAAGAAACTTCTTCTAGAACTGCATGGTAATAAAATTATTTTTGTTGCTTTTCCTGAAGTTTTTCCAGGTGTTCAGTCCAACTAGTTTTAAATGCATGTCATTTTTCACTTTGGAGCAGTGTATTGCAGGCTTCAGGTCAACTCTGCGATGAAGGTAGTGAGTGTTTCTTCACGTTTCTAGTAACTGTATTTCATTATATTCCAAAATTAGAAATACTTGGAATATACGCCAATTCTTTCTTAGCACTTGTGATTCTTCCTTACCAGAAATGGTTTCATTGTGCATAGAAGTTAATTTCAGTTTATTTTTACAAAGAAAATAAAATGGCTGATAATGACCATTCAGCTTTAATAGTAGAGTAACTTTGTTTTCCTTGGGCTGCAGGATACAAGCATAGTTGTGTCAGGCCCATGGAGTGATTTATGTCCTACAAAAGAGAGAAATAACAATTTGACATCTTCTTCTAGTAGATTAGGAGGAAAATCCAAGCTTCAGTGAACAAAGTCCACAAGGTTTTTTGACTAACTAGACTAAAGCAACTAGATTTTTGTAAGTTGTGTTTTCCTTTTAAATACCTAAAAATTACAGTTAAACTTCTCTCTTCTTTTGTTATTCCTAGTTGCTATATTTTACTAAAGGAAATAGAAGAGTATGATTGGAGACTGACACAGACATGACATTTGAAGTAATTAGTAATTGTTATTTGTGTTCACAGATCAGTTTGTAAACTCATGGATATATTAACATATCTGATTAGGGTATACAGGCTGCTGTGGACATTTAATTTTTTATCAAGTCAATAGTACTTCCTAAGTGTTTGCAAGATGCTTCTGTGTGGCTCTAACATAATTGATTTTGTTAGTTTTCAGTTTTGTGCTCAGTAACAATGTGCATAGTTAGTACTCTCAATGCCTTTGACAAGAGCTTAGTACAGATCTAACACATCTGTATTAAGAGATAAAACTAATTCTGCATATTCAAGTATGATCTTTTATGCATACTACTGTACTCCCTCAAAAAAAGTGTATGAACTTGATTGTTCTTCAAAGTCTAATAAGAAAAGATTAATTGAACTATTTCTACTTCCCAACTCTTGTGCTGCTGCTCCATTATAAATGGATGATACTGGTATGGGTACCAGTGTCAGCAGGAAGCATCTGCTGAGGGGAATTACCTGCTCATGCAAATATGGGATAGGAACAGGGGCCAAACCCAGACCCAAACCCAAACCCAGAGGTTGGTTAAACCAAGAAGTGGTGCAGGGTTCTGAACCTTACATGGGCACTGGCCACAGCCCTGACTGACAGAGGACAGCAATGTGAAGCAGAATTCACCTCGTAGCCAGCTGTTAACGTTACGATGATCGTGGCTGTTTGTGGAGCTGAGTATTAGCATTTATATAACTTGAATATAGAGATGTTTGACTTTGGTCCATTGTTAAATTGCAACATTCTGGAATAAAGAAGCTTGAATTCTTGATTCTTAAATTGAAACTTTATTGTTATACACTGTTAAACTAAATGAGTGCTTATGAGAGCATCACAGTATTTTAGAAGTGTGCAAGTATGTAGGTGTATCTGGTAGGTATGTGTGGAGTAGATTATTTACTCCCCATGATAGCAATGTCAAAATGCGTAGAAATGCTTTAGATAATGTTTAGCTAAACTTCCTGCAAATTAGTTTTTATTTGTTACTTGGTATTTAGCATTTGAATGAATGGCTGGAAGTTTCAACATGTTTCCTAGCAATTGATAGTTGGGTAGAAGGGAAAAACAGACCCTCTTAGTGCTGCAGCTAAGTGACAATTAGAACCATGAGCTTATTTTTTGATTAGGCACCAGAGAAGATACATAGGCTGGGCTTTCTAAACAGCAGCAAAAAAACCCCCAAACAGTAAGATCATGTGTTTTCAGTAACAGCATCTACTCTGAGGCTGAAGGAACGTGATTTTGATGACCAGGTTAGAGCTATGAAAGGTGGCAGGCAACAAAAGCATCTCCTGATGAGGCTGCAGCCCAAGCTTGGGTTGCACATCCAATAGCACCTGAGCAGTAGTTCTTCCGTAATATGACCGTGCAGAGGTGCTAAGTTGATCCTAGCGACCAGGAGGACCAGAACCTCTGTAGCTGTGTGGAGTCATTGAAACTGAGGTTGATAAGTGATGGAACTCACATTGACACGTGACAGGTTCGCTAATTCTATGTCTCAGTTTGATAACGATGTATTGCTATGTACAACTGATGCAGAAATGCCATGCTGTTCTCTGTGGCTCACCCTCTGCTTTTTACTTTTTACTTTTACGGAACAGAGTTTCCTGAGCTTTTTATTAATGGAATATGTTTTATTTAAAGTTAACAGTCTGATATTTGAGAGGCAGTTAACTGGAGTTAAATCCTAACGTAGGCATGCCCACGCCACAGAGATGCGTAAATGGCTTTGTCTGTTGTGGTGCCTATTTTTCTCACTACTAAGATAGGCATCTTGAAAATCACGCTAGCTTACTAGTATTGTAAGTAATGTATACGTTTGTGTCAGTTATAAGATTACAAAATGTTCCTTTTCTGCAGTGCCTTACACTTGTGAGAGCAGTTGTTTCACTCTTCCCCTCTCTATAGCCCGGTTTTCCCCTTGCGCTTTGGTGGTTTCTGAGGAGGAAAGTTGGTGTGGGATTTTAAGTGGACAAGTAACGGTTTTGAAACTGAGATTGGCAGAAAAGGATTCAGGAGGAGTTAAAATATGCTTAACTCACTGTTCCAGAAGTACTATCAACTGGAAATGAAGACTATTTAAATACAAAATTTCCTTTAATATTATCCTTTTCTGTGTTGTTAGATTTGCTTCATTTGTCAGCTATGCTATTCACGAAGTTTTACTTTAAATCACAGTGGATTTGAAATACTAGGCTTCTAAATCAGTCTCAGAAATAAAGTTGTTAAGAATTGTGAACTGTAAGAAAAATTCTAGCCTAAATAAACATCTTATGTGGGAAATTGCACAACTCCTTTTCCAGTGAAAATGCTTGCAGGCTTAGCAGTTTTTTTGCAGCCGTATATTGATACTCATCAAACGCAACCTAGAAGGTTAAATGGTTTTCGAATTACTTTTGTTTTCTTTCTTTTTTTAAAAAAAAACTTAGCTACCCATGGCAAACAAAAGGATGCAGTAGTGACTGGCACACATATACAGATAATATTCTGGCGTTGTATTTTGTTTTTTAATCTGGTGGTTTAAGGGCAGCTTTAGTGGTATTAAGCGGCATTTCTTTTGTCATTGAGTACTGAGAATCAGAAACAATTCTTCATAACAAGAGAGAGGTAGAATCCTGAACGTGAAATTAAGATACACAGTCTTGAACAATTTTTTTTTTTGCAGTAGTGCCATCTGTGTCGTTTTTGGTGAAAACAGACCTTTTCCTTTTTAAAAGCGGAAATAGAGCAAACCTCTTGTATGCTACATAAAAGAAACGGTACTTTCTTCCTCTGATCTTTTTTTCTCTGTTGTCTTATTAAAGCCTAGTCTTGCTATTCCTGGGCATATTAGAGGTGGCTGACGTAGGCTAATCCGTAAGCAGCTGGGTGAGTGGCTCTGGTAAGAGCCTTAGCCGATGGGAGCAGGGAAGGCAGGAGCCATCCTGCAGTGCTGGGGTCAGCCTGGAGGGGTTTTTGCGAAGTCTCAGGCAGAACTGTGGGTTTCTCAAACCTCTGGTTTTGAGTATTTGAGAAGAACCTCTTTCTCCTTCAAGATTTAGGTGGATTGTAAAGAAAGACCTATTAAATACCAGTCTGTAACACTGAACATTAACGTTAGCCATTTATTTGCTTGTTACAGCATGTGTTAAAGAGCTGCTGCCACCCATTTGCAGCCTAATGTGTTTGTTAGACGGTCTTCCCAGTGGCATCTCGAAGTGTCTTTCAGCTAAAAAATTCATGAGCATTATTGGCTTTCAGGCTGCAAATGGAATATGTCTTCTTTTTACTGTCTAATACACCACTCTAAAGCCATTACACAGGAGTAAGGAAAGAGATACCGTTGAGGAAGGAGCCTTCGGCTTAAACGTTTGTTTATGGTCTGTTACGGCTTTTTGTAGACTGAGCAAAAATGGGAGTAGTAGGTGTTGGAGCCAGTTTTCTGTTCTTTTATACACGGGCTCAATGGCATTTGCTAGTAAATTATGTTCCTTTTCTGAGTTCTAGTTAGAGCTCAGAATAAAGGAGAAGTTAGTAAATATTACCATAAATCTTCTTTTAATGTTACCTATAATAGACTCTCTTTCAAATAAAATTTTATCTTCTAATAAGTGTTATTTTCAGATAGAAAAGGCTACAGGAGCATGCCAGATTTTAGTACAAGTCCTTTAAATGTGACAAGAGTGTTTCAGCTTGCTGCTACCACCTTCCTCATAGAAACTCCGTTTCTATTTTTGCTTTATCGTGCACGACTGTTGTAGGGTGGTAAAGATTTTAGGCAGTTTCATCTGTAGTGAAAGTGGTAGTGGTAGTGCTACTTCAGGGAAAAAAGCATACACTTGAATAAGTTAATTTGTATTTTTAATATGAGGTTAACATCACCAGCCAAGGTGTTGGATGGACATCTTGCTTATTTTGGCAGGCTGGCATTATCCCAATTCCAAGTGTTCAGTGATAAGGGATTTTTATAGTAAGCTGGTTGCAGATGTTGCTTATGTATACTGGGATGTGGATGCAGGAGGATGATTTAATACCTCTTTACCTTTCTTTTCTGTCAGACTTTTTAGCGGTGGACCTTTTGTCTTAATTTAATTTTAGCAGATAATACAATTGGTTTTGTTCCTGCTTCTTTTATTTCCCTTGATTTTCACCTCTTATTTTTTTACTCATTTCCAAACCCTTATCTGTATCTCTGTGGATCTGTTGAAACACCCATGCAAAAAAAAAGTTTGCACGCAAGAAGGCTGAGAGCTTCAGTGTGTGGGGTTTGCAGGTTCAATTAGCCGATTGAGATTCTGAGGGGTGCCACAATCAAAAGTGCTGGGAATGAAAGCAACGCTTCCTCCTGAACCGCTGTGGCTCACCAGTAAAAGGTTGGCCTTAGGCTCCAGTGGCTCCTGTCTCTGATCTAGCATCTTATCCTGCCTCTGACAGCCGTTTCCTTTTGAGGCCTGGGAAAGTGGCTAGCAAGTATTGCCTTCTTCAAAAGGGTTGAAAATTGCAGTATGTATCAATATTAAATATTTTCCAATTCAGAAATGGAGGCAGTGAAAAAAGGGTTCATAAGCAGGAAAAAATGTGAAGAATCAGAAGTTGCATGTGACTTCCAACTTTCCTCTGGCTTCTACCAGAATTAATGCTCCACGGAGTACATCAGTAATTTTGAAACCGAGACTGAAAGCTTCTAGTCATGAGAACTTCACAGGAAAAAAGTATGAATTATAATGGATGTGTGCTTGAGTTTACAATTAACCACAGAAATTTGAGCTGTTTATATTTTTAAATTGGGCTGTTAGAGGAAATTTTTGCCAAACTTTTCATTGATTTGCAATATTTTTAGTCAGTAAACAGTATTTTTTTTGCTGTTTGTTACTCAATAAAACAGTGACTTTAATAAATCACTTCTATATTTATCAGTTGTATCTCCACTAAATGCATGTATTTGTGTGGTAGTATAGTACTGCTACCTGATTGTCCACTATATGGTACTTTACCTTTTGTTTGCTACTTTTCAGATTGAAATAGCAGCTTTGAAGATGTAATCCTCATTTATTCTTTAACTGCATTTGTTAGGCTTATAATAAATCTGACAGTTTAACAGGCCTTGTTTGGAAGATGGCCTGCCCAGATAAGAGATAAAATGCACATTATCTTCTTCTACACTGACTGTGGATGATTAACTGGATTCACTGATGCTGAGGATCGGTGCTGGACGGTTCACTCTGCATGCCATGTTCCTTCGTGGCATTTGAGGAGTGAAGGAGATGTTACAAATTCATGCAACTGATTTGTGTTAGTATTTTTTTCTGTCTCCTCCTTCACAGGGCCTCTTTTTTCTTTTTTTTTTTCTCCCATGTGTTTTATTTTTGGGTTTACATTGTTTTGGGTTTTTTTCCCCTTTGAAAGATGAATGTCTTGTAAGAATATGTTTACTATTGCTTTATAATTAGGTTAGGTCTTTTTGTGTACTCTAACTTAGAACGGTTGCTGGTGGAGGATGTGCAGGAGGATGTGCTGTCATGATGAGAGCAGAAACTATTGTTTTATCACTGATAACAAGAAAAAATGAACTGAAGCCTCTTCCAGACTCTGTTGTTTCAGTCTCCCAACATCTGGTAGAAACTGGTTAGGTTTCAGTGACTGTAATTACTAACATGTAGCGTCCAAGAGTTTATTAACTTAGTTTTTTACTGTTTGTGATTTACATTTAACAATTAGACAGTGATTTTGTCTAATTGGTTTTTGTCTCTCTCTCTCTTGTTTTTTTTCCCCTCTTCTTTCTATTTTGGATACTTAGACCTGTGGTAGCAAAATGGAGAGAGCAGGAGAATACACTTATGGTGTTAAATGTAAATACAAATAGAATATTTACTTACCTGAGATCTCCTGTTGGTACAGGTCATCTTTGGAGCCTGAAATTAGTTCTTTAGGTATTTTTAGTAATAATAATTCTACTTCTCTAATTATCTCCTTCCTGGTATGGAAATGCTGTGGTGTGTGTATTTATCTTTCCATTGCTCCATTACTCCTCATTCATGCCCAGTGGAATTGAAGCTTGAGGGGCATCTGAGTCAGCATTAGAAGTTCAGCTCTTAGTTATTATTGTAGTGTTTTTTGTAGGACAAGTGGAAAAACCTTCATATATATTGAAACGAAAAATCTGCTACCACCACTGAAGGCAAAATGCTAATCCCACAATGGGATATTATGTTTGTATTTTGGAGTGCAGTCCAGCTCCCAGACAACTTACACAATAAAAAAGGGGAGTGCCTGGTCTTGCATGACAATTCATTCTGCAAGACATGCATTCAAATTTAGCTGTGCAAGACATTTTCTTTCAAATAAAAATCAGTTTAGATCAGCATCTGACACACCATGGTGCTATTTTTTTCATTAACAAACAGATTTCTCCATCTCTCTCTCTTCAATGCAGTGATTGCTGCTGGTTTTTTTTTTACTAATTCCCAGTTTGGTGAATCCTTTTCCTATTCTATACCATGCTAAATAAGCCTTACCCTCTTTTTCTTGGTTTTTGTTTTAGGAGACATATGGTAGATCTGATATTACATTTCCATTTCTTCTAAAGCACTATATGAACCAAACTGTTCGATTTCTTTATCTTTCTTCTTTCTGGAAATTCCTGCAGAGATGTATAAAGAGATCAGAGAAGCAGGATGAATGCTGCTTTTTAATTTTTATCTAAGGTAATTCCCTGTAGGGGAGGTTTATTGGAGTAACACTTTGAGCCTCTGACTTGTCAATCTGCTCTGAATGGCTTCAGTTTTGAAGTGTCATGTTTCCTGGAAAAAATTCACACTTCAATTTTGGAGTTTTATTTTCTGGCCTGAGAAACTATCTGTGTGGTTCAGGATCCTAAGAATATTTAAACCAACTTTTCAAGTTCGTAAATTATCTAGTTAAATATATTATTTTATTTTATGTTACGAATTTTTGTGTATTGTAAAACTATTAGTAATAATGAATAAACAAGAAATTTTGAGATGGATAAACTAATGTGTATGGAGAGAGTTAGGGCAGAACCTAAAAAGCAGTGTATGCAGCTTAGCTCTTTCCTGACCCACAGGTGTTTGTTTGTATCTCTAAAAATTCTTCTATCAATTCCATGTAAATTCATATGGTTTTCCCCTTCTCCCTTGAAAGTTTCCTAGGTGCCTGCTCTTTGGTACTACATGTGCCCAGAATGCTTTCTTCTGAAAAATGTGGTTTTAGTTCCTTGCTTATACCGCATTAAATTTGCAGAGGTACCTAGAGCCTCCAGAGACCTTAATCTAGTAGTATCCACAGACCTTGAATGTGAATTAGCTCATGGGAAAAAAAAAAACCTGAAATAGCTGTTTTCTTCTTAAAAGACATGAGGAAACTGGGAGGGTGCTCAGCTCTTTGACTCTAGTTGACTTGTTAGAGTCATTGCTGAGAAATGGGAGATACAGGTTTGCTACCCTCCTCAGCCTAAAGGATCCAACCTCAATCCTCTGTGTCTTAAGACAGTATTTGAACTATGTATCTGTGAGTTTAGTGGTATGGGCTACACACCTAAAGATTCCTACTGTGCTGCAAGAGTTAATAACCTTGCCCTCTTTGCTTCATAAACGTCTAGTTTTGGCAAGCAGACAGCCTCCCACCTATGAGGCTGTCCTGCGTGATGAAAAACACAGGCTTGAAACCCCTCTGCCAGGAGGGAACTGAATCTCCATTGCCCAGTTTCTGGCTGTTCTAGTTGGTGTGTAATATGGAAGAGCAGGGCAGCAGATTATCTACCCACAGCTTGTAAAAGGTGATTCCTCCTCACTTCTCCCAACCTGGGAGAGGATTTTAGTTTCTGAATCCCAAGAGAACAGGAGAACTTTACCCATCCCAGTCAGCCCCTGAATCGCATGGGAGATAGGGTTTGGGGACACATCGTTTTCCTTTTACTACTGAGTACTGGATGCTGCTGAGTGACTTTCATTTTGGCTTGTGAGATTTATTTTTTTTTTAAGATTGCCTTAGTATCGTCTGTTTAGCTCTCCACTTTCCAAGGCACCTAACTCTGGATTTTGGTGGAGCTACTGGTGAGACTTTGGTTCCTGCAAAAATAAACTTCCCTTTGAAGTAAGCCCAACAGACTAGGTGGGAAAACTGTCAATAACTGTTCCTGAGGAGGAAGTGTAAGTGAAGGGGGTTGTTCCCACTAAATGCTTACCTCTGGCTTTAATTCTTACTAATCTGAGGGGAGATGATGACTGTTGAATATTTGACGGGTGTTCATGAATTGTTGTGCTTGCTTTTCTCAAGAAAATTAGATTTCTCAGGTATTACTTGGAAAGCATGAGAGGCGAAGGGATTCCCCGGTCTGATTTTTCTTCTGAATTTTAGGTCACCATGTGAATCTGGCTCAGAGATCAGATGATCTTGGGAATGTACAGCTTTCATCATGCTGATGATTTTTTCTCACCCCGGTCAGTGAAAAAATTTAGTCATTGGAGCAGAGCCCCAAGGACAGTTTCAGCTCTCCACTGACAGAGACGTGGAACTGCTGTCTCCTCACAACTTCTCTTTAATTGTTGTCACAGTTTTCTTAATAGTATATTGCTCCTTCCTTGGAGTTCTACTTGTGACACTTGTGAAATTGCATATTTTCAAGAAAGTGCTTTGCTCCTAACCAGTTGGAGAAAGGTATATTTCTTCTACTTTTGTATTTAGGTAAACTGGGAAGTGAATGATTGTCGAGGCTAGAAATCAGTGAAGTTATACGGTTTTGAAGGAACAGCCAGTGTCAGTCTGCACTGGAGACTGCAGTAGATGTTTCACTCTCTGCAGAAAGGTTGATGTTGGCATGGCGCTTTGAATGTCCTGGCTGGGATCACTAGGAGTTCCCCAGCAAGCACAACGTGATGGAGTTTGTGATGGTCCATCTTCCCTTTGAGAGCTCAGCTCTGCTCTGCTGCAGAACCAGGGCCTTCTTGCTCTTCTTGAAGTGGGTTGTCCTCAAAACAGTGGCAGTAAGTACATGTGCATATACATGTATGTACATGTAGGTATACATATGCATGTATAGACATAATTGATAAAAAGATAATCCAGGTATTTTTCAGCTAGGATCTGATACCGTGCATGTCAAAGACCAGCTGGGAGCTATATATTTGAGGGATGATCTACTATTTTTCATGAAGCTTGACAAGTATCTCAAAAAAGGAAATCACTTCACTTTCTCCTCAAACTGGTTAAAAATAAAATATTTCCAGTACAAATAAAGGAATTTTTATTTCTAGTGTTTTGGGAAAATGTTATATGGTGTTCAGTTCTGAATCTGAGACAGCTCCAAGTCTTCATTTGCTTGCTCATGTTTCCATAAGTAGCTCTTCTTGGCATCGCTGCAGAGCTGCATAGATCTTTGTCCCTGGGCTGATTCTGCCCATATCTTCGTTCAGCCAGTTCACTGGGAAAACTAGGATTTCCTGTGTGTCCCTGATGGGGCAGAAATGAAGGGCTTGGAGGAGGTGGTGGACCTCTTTGTTTCGATGCCAGACTAAGATTTTTGTTTTACGCTAGTGTGAAGTGATCACGGAATTGCAGGCCCCAGCACTGGTTTTAGGATGGTATGAAATCACCTCCTGGAGACGCTCACCTCCTTCATGGCCCTCGTGTTTATTTTTCTGCTAATCCCAAACAATACAGGAGCTCTCTGAAATGTCTGACAGTGTCTCTCTGCCACCGTCCTTGCAAAACTGGCAGCAGCTAGGCAGATGGGAAGCTAGGAATGCCCTGTCCTGCGTGAGCTTTTTGATCACTTACACCATCTCCCTGTGCTCTTTGTAATACTGTTTTTTGCCTCCGCAATATTGGTTCTCATTGAGGGGTGTGTAATCTGGAGCAATCATAAAACATGAGTTTCATGTGCTCGTGTGGTGCATAGGACAAGAAATGGTCAGAGGCAGGGCAGGATATCTACAGGCTGTTTACTGCACAAGTTATAATAAGCTTATGTTGTTTTAACACATGATATCTTGACAAAGTTGTTTTTGCTTATGAGGTAGATTATATCTACAAAATATTTTTTGGTTCCTCAGTGATCTCAAGTGTTAACAGATGTTCTGTTTCTACAATATTGTGCATGTTCTTGTGCAAGCATTGTCTTTTGATTTTTAACTAAAACTGCATGTGCTACCTTTTCACGTAGCTGGGATACATGTTTCATTTCATGTACTTAAATTCTGTTGTGTTTTTCTTGTTGTGTGGCACTATGGCTTTTCCTTTGTCGTTCCTCGTTCGACCTTGCAAAATTGCCATGAAAATTCAGTAACCCAGGCACAAAACGTACTTCTCTGTTCTTACATAACTGGTGACAATCAAAGACGTGGTAACGCTTTACTTGTCTACCACAAATTTTCTTCTGAAGGAGTTTTTATAACATTTCGTGGGGTTATAAACACGGTGTTTTTATTGGTACCTTTCAAACAAACTCTAATTCAAATGATAGATTTGCCAAGTAAAAACTGAATTGAGCAGGGAATGGGAAACTTAGAAATATGAACAAAGAACTCCACCATAACCCTTTCTTGCACTTTCTTCCTTTTAGTTGCTGATATGTGTTCAAGATGAGTGGGATGGGAGAAAATACCTCTGACCCATCCAGGGCAGAGTCAAGAAAGCGCAAGGATCCCGATCAGCTTGGACCCAGGTTAGATCTTTTATGTCTGAAGACATGGAAAGAGAAAGGCTTCGAAAAAATGTTACCTGTGCAGATATTTTTCATAATAACAAACTTGCCATTCCAGCAAAGAGAAGTCAACTCTGATTCAGTAATTCTGTGTTGTTGTGGGTTTGGGGTGGGGAGTGTTGTCTTTTATTATTGTTTGCTTGTTTGTTTTAAATCCAGTGTGTCAAAATATACAATTTGGGTGACAATATAAGAGCTATGTGAAAAGATTTTTTGGCTAATCACTGCAGAGAGTTTTCAGTCACTCATCTGGCAATCCAAGATTTTTTACCAAATCTCTTGTATGTTATAATCAGGGACTTGAAAAATATTTTTCAGTTTTATAGGATTTGCATTACCAACACAAATAAATTTTAAAGCAGAACCATTCATTCAGCATTTTTTCTTAGGACTGTCTGTTCTAATTTCACAAGGAGGCAAGGAGTATGGATTGTTTGGTGTAACTGTTTAAGCTGTTTTATTTTCTCATACACTGTCACTATATGATACTCCTTCGACTCTCAACGCCATGTGCAGAGATACTTTTAAATGTTCAAATCCCATCCCCCCAGTTAATCCCATGTTTTGAATTTCAAATCCCAAACCTCTTTTGAAACAAAACCATGAAAAAATAAGTGGCATCTTTTTTAATGCACTTTTCCTTGTTCCAGAGGAAACTGTTCTGGTTGAGATACTTGTAAGTTACATTTTTTGTAGTGAGAGAGGGCAGTTCTCTCTGGTTTTGTAAAACGACTCTCAAATAATTTGAAATAATCTTTGAGTTGACCAGAATACAAGCAAACTGACTTTAAATTTGACATTTTTATAACCTCCTCTTTCAGCCCTAAAAGAAGCACTGAGAAACGCAATCGTGAGCAAGAGAATAAATACATAGAAGAACTTGCAGAGCTGATTTTTGCAAATTTTAATGATATTGACAACTTTAACTTTAAACCTGACAAATGTGCAATCTTGAAAGAAACTGTGAAGCAAATTCGTCAGATAAAAGAACAAGGTAAGAAGATGAATTAATTGGCTTTGAATACTTTCTGTGTTGATTAATACTTTATTTTTGGCAAACCTGATAGTCTCTTCAGCTTTTCTTTAGCAAATTCCCAGGTTTTTCATTAATCAGTAATGTAAAATGCTGTCATGTCGTGTGAACGGAGTGTGTTAAGTATCATATTCAGTATTTTAAAAAGAAGCTTCACAGAAAATTCAGAAATTGCTGAGAGACAAAATGGGTCAGTTCGATGGAACTGATCTATGGAACTGAAATCAGTTGTGCTTATACAAAAGTTGAACTAGCAGATGGCTTTGAGGGAAAAATAAAAAGACTACTTATATACCCTTACATGGCTGATGAATCCATGTGAAATAGTAATAATCCAGGAGAGCAGGGTATGAAAGTATTCTGCATACCCCCTTTTGCTTTCTTTTGTTGGTATGAATAGATATTGTGGACTAAATTATCTGCGTCCCTTAAATGATGACATCATATCCTCAACTACAATAGATTTGAAACTATTCTAATCTCTAGATAGGGTCCTGTTATAAATGTAAACCAGAGAACGTGACAGTTTTCTTCCTGTTCTTTGTCTAGAAGATTAGTTTTGTATTTCTTTTCTTTTAATGTATTTTCTATTTAAAGAAAAAAACCAAATCTTTTAGAAACTTAAAATTTTTGGAAGTGGATTTTGTGGCATAGGTCTGTCTGTGTAGGTGTGAATAGCACTACAGGTGTTTGGGTAGATTCAAATTCTTGAAGTAGGGGTGTATTGCTTTTATGTTAATGTAGAAGAATGCAGTCTCTTGATAAACTCCATTCAGAGCAATTTCGTTGGTTTTTAAGCACTTTAATTAACATCTTTCACTTTTTCAGTATTCTGTGATTTCTGTGAGAAAATTCC
This sequence comes from Tetrax tetrax, assembly GCA_009806455.1. NCBI lineage: Eukaryota > Metazoa > Chordata > Aves > Otidiformes > Otididae > Tetrax > Tetrax tetrax. The sequence continues at coordinate 818,199 of WHYT01017389.1, read as the reverse complement.
TTTTCCATACTATATGTGTGAAGTTATAAAAGTGGAGATTATGTGCTGCATAATTTAGATACAGTTTTATTTCTAAAACAAGTAGATCTACAATTTCAGACATTAGCCTGTTCAATGCTAACTAGAAAGTGGGAAAGCATCAAATTGTGTCAACTGCCTCTGAAGTGGCTCTAATTGATCAGTCTTTGAGAATATTCCTATTTCTCAACTTTTTCTCTTCTTATTGCTATTAGGTTGCAATAATTTTTTAAATGGATATTCTAGTGAAGTTGCTGTGCCCCGTATTACAATTATACCTCTTAACCTGGCACAGTGTCCATCATCGTTTTGCACCTTGCTGACTTCTGAGATTTCTTTTTTTTCCTTGTTCCCTTATTTTCTTCTTGATTTTCTCACTTTCAGTTTTGTTTTTTTTCTGTTTTGCTGCAACCAAGAGCCATACTATTCTTGTCCTTACCTGAGAAGAGAAAAGGGGGGGAAAAAAAAAAAAAAGTATTTTCCTGGGATGTGAGTCCACAAATAATAATCTGTTAGTCCATTTGGTAATTCTCTCAGGAGTTCTAGAATGTCTAGTCTGAAAATCTGGCTCTAATGGCAGCTTTGGCAAATCCAGGATTTTGTTGTTCAGCACCAATATAATAGAAAGAGTTTTGATGTTGTTATAAAATGTTCGCACTCATCAGACCAGGTTACATGTAAATTATTTAAGTTATCATGGGCCAGAATTGTACCAGAGCTGAATGTACAATTCATTTTCTAAGCTCATAAAGTTTTATTGCAAAAACAACTGAAAATACAATTCTAAAGACAGACTAAAATGCAATGAATATTTTTTATTTCAACAAGTAGAAGTAGTTTGCATCCCTTGAGCCATGAAGTTACTAAATCACTCTATGATGTTGATTTGTTGCACAAGGTTCTTCGTCTGAGAACAATTAGACTGTCTGATAACTGCTCGAGTCTTTACATAAAACTCACAGCTGGTACAGACTGGACTTTAAGCCTCTCTAAGGGGCACTGCAAAACACTGAGACCTTCAAGGTGGTCATTCATAGCATCTCAGGATCTAAACACAAAGATTAGAATATTCAACAGATTGAAGACCTAATGAGGCTATTACTGTTCCTCTCTCATGTTTTTTAGGTATTTTATCACCTCACATTGGGAATCCTGTGCTTTTGTATATTAATCCTTTAAATGCATTAACTTTTACGATGTTGCAAATCTTTTTGCTTTTCCACTGCCAAGACGTGTTAGAAGATTTTACAATGGGGAAACACTTGCATTATCTGAACAATATCTATTTCTAAAGCAAAGTAATAAAAATAATACTATACTTGCATAAAGTGCCATGAGACTCAGGTTAAAAATCATATTTTCTTACAGTTAAGATTTTTGTTGATTTTTTTGTGTTATACTAAATAGCTGTAGGAGAAAACTAAATTAACATCCTGAAATTCCTGTGTGATCCTAAACTAACACAGACAAATTCAGATGGCTCAGTTTTTTTACAGTGGGCCTGCTCTGCATTTCTTCAAAGATAGAGTAGATTAAATTAGTGAAAACTTATTTTACAGTGTTATTATTTAGAAATTTTAGTAAACAGGTTATATTTTTGAAATAAATACTAAAAATTCTTCAGAAATTTTCTTCTTTGTGTATTGAGACATTCAGGCTTATTTACTTATAAAAGTGCAGTCAGCTATAAATACCTTGTAAAGCCACTGAAAGCAACAAGTTTTATAGCTGCTACTGAGATTTGACAAGGAGACTTTATTCTAGGTTCCTAGGAATAAAACGGGGAAAGGAGAAATACAGATAGATATTAATTTCCCATGTCAAACTTGCTGGGCTGGTATCTGAAAAAAAGTAATAGATTTTTTTGCTGGAGTAATACTATATAATTTAGTACAATGTTATCCTGATCTATTTTATATGCAAATATATATTTGCAATACTGTATCTGTTATCTTTATATCATTTCTCACAGTATATACTTCAAAGATTCTTCAGTTGTGGTATGTTAGAGATTCGGTTTATTGTAATTTGAAAGCATGTTATAAATATATGCATGTAACTGAACTTATTAGAAGAATTAAAGATATTTGGAAGTTGCAACCATTGCATGTAGTTTTAATCTATGTTTTTAAATGGTTTTAGTACAGGGGAAAATGAAGACAAGTTTCTGCACAAAAGCTTAATTTTCTGCTGAGGACTTTTACCATATTATCTTACAGTGATTGGTAGAGATTTATGGATGTCCAGAGGACATGAAAAATTGTGATTTTAGCATGAAGATGAAACAGAAGTTGTATTCGTGTAAATGTTAAGTGGATATTTCTAGTGGGTATTTGAGACTGTTGTTTCAAGCACTTAGGAAAAAAATCATCAAGTTTTTTATTTATATCATAAAAGCGATACGAAATGCTGGGTTTATGGTTGTGTTACATGGTCATGAAGGTGTAAGCTCTCCTGTTATTTGAAGTCTCTGTTAAGTTACTTTGAAAGAATAAGTCATATATGTTGCATGTGTGTTCATGACATACATAGACGTGGAGTGGCACAGTAAATTCCAAATTGCATGTGCTTAATTTAAAAAGCTTGTTTTAAGCAAGTGTAAAGACAACTGGGACTACATGTTCCTTTATGTGCCAGACAGCCAAGAATCTATAAAGCCGTTTGATTGTACTTAAGAAATATATTAAGTAAAACATTTTTTCTACTGTAGGATCTTACGATATTTTTAACAACTTCAATACTGAAGACAGATTCATTTCAGTTGTATAAGTACTGCTGAAAATGTTTTCTCATATCTGAAGACATAAAATTCTGATAGCAAATAAAAGGAGTCTGGATTCTCTTCTTCCTTAATTTACAATCAGTTGAACTGTTTCACATCAATCTCATTTGATTTCATACCTACAGTAGTCCTTTCCCTCAAATTTTGGGAACTGCATGACTCCTCTCATTATGTTAGTGTTTTTGTTTCTCGTTATTATTTTTGGTTTCTCTGTTCCCCTGTAGCTTATTTTTTTTCCTTTTAGGTATTAAGCAGGATATAAAAATGAAACCTTTGCCCTTAGTTTAAAATTCTTTTTATCCATCATGGTAACCTCAGTCTTGGCAGGTAAACAGCTCACATTTTAAAGTAGAGACTATTGGTTATATTTCACGGCTTTTGAACGTCTCCTGGTTCAGGCTTTGAAACGTCCTTTTCTTCATTATCTGGTTGTGCTTTTACCCTCTTCTCTGGATAACAGCAATGCAGTAGGTACAGAGAACACTGAAGATCACCTTAAGCTTCTTCAGCAGTTTTTCCAGCTAAGTGGTCTCCTCTGACCCCTTCTCTGACAGCAGGATATAACCCACCGTGCCAGAGTATCCCCAAATGCCATGTTATGCCTCAGCTCCATTTTCCTGGGGAGTCCGGCTTTCACGTGTCACCAGTTTCTGAAAAGATTTTGTGATCAGCTTTTCAGTAGTACAGGGAAGGGATACCAGGGTGGTGATTAGCAGTCTAGCTGTTAATGTACACTTTTGAGTTGTCAGATCTTGTTTTTAGAGTAGCCTTACAAGACAGGCCTGGGGCAGAATGCATCATTATGTTAAAGCTGAACAACGTTGGGACAAGCACTTGGTGAAGAGACACATACAAGAGCTATGGAACTTGTATGAAATTAAAAGAAGGCTTATTGTTAATCGTATATATCCTCTTTTTCTAGTTTCACATGTGATAACAAAACCAGTTTTTTCTTCCCCATAGCAGGAATACTTTGTAATGACAGGGTCACTGCACCAGATAGTCTGCTGTTGCCTCCAGTGCCAGTACGCAAGTAAAATCGCTCGCTAAAGGAAACAGCATGGTCTTAAAAGCTGTAATGAGGTGTTACTTTGCTGCTACTGTGAATGTATCAGATCTGAATTTAGATTCATATTTCACAAGGTATTTAAGCAACTACCTAACTTTAAGCAGATGAGTAATTCCTGTTAAGTCAGTGGAGCTACTTAAAGGTTTAAAGTTATGTGCATAAATATCTTACCAAATCAGAGTATAAGACAAGACAACGTATGCAGACTTGTTTCTTGTTTGTTGGGTTTTGTTTAGCAAGTATTTCAGTTGGTCAATTTTACTGTAATTATTTTTTGTATGTTAATCATATTTGAGATGTCAGGAGATGTGATGACAATTTTTGAATCTTTTTTGAAGGAGTTCTGCATGGCTATTATTATTTATATATATGTGCTGTACTTTAAACCCGATGGGATTTTAAGACTGAATTAAATGTCAGAGGAATTTGTGCTGTGAAGTTAAGCAATTTATGCAGAACATTCACAAAAAAAATCTATTACTGAATTTGCTTTGCTGTCTCTTCTACCTATAGCTGAGTGATGCACTGAAAATGGCTTTGATCTTCCTCTGTACATTGTTAAAGTTTTTTGGCCAAATACCCAGTTATGTTGACTCTACTACTTGTATGCCTCCAGAGAACTACTTATTCATATAAGAATGTAAACTGATTTTAGGTGATGCAAACCATCAGTTTATTTTCTGGCTCTGATGAAAAGTAGTCTTTAGCCAGGAGACTCATAAAGTGGGAAATTTCCTTGGCTTATTTTACTGGAGTTGTGTGTCATGCAGACAATCGGCTTAGGCCTTATTTACACGTAAGTTGGTGCACTTTAACTATATTAATAGTTTTCTGTGGAAGCAGTCTTATAATTTAATTAATATGACTTACGGGAGGAGTAGCTGAAGACACTTTTGCGACATATAGCTGTGTCCACACTGGGTGCAAACTACTGAGAGAGTTGAGATTGTTCAGCTTGGAGAGGAGAATTCTTTGAGAAGACCTTAAAGCGGCCTTCCAGTACCTAAAGGGGGTCTGTAAGAAAGACTGAGAGAGACTTTTTACCCAGGCCTGTAGTGACAGGACAATGGGCAGTGGTTTTAAGCTGAAAGAGGGTAGATTTACATTGGACATAACGAAATGAGGATGGTGAGACACTGGAACAGGTTGCTCAGAGAAGCTGCTGATGCCCCATCATTGGAAGTGTAAAAGGTCAGGTTGAACAGGGCTTTAAGCAACCTGATCTGGTGAACAATGTCGCTGCCCATGGCAGGAGGGGTGGACTAAATGATCTTTAAAGCTCCCTTCCAACCCAACCCAGTCTGTGATTCTCTTGCTTTAAGAAAACAGACAAAAATAATCATCAAACTGGTAATCAAAATTGTGAAACCAGGGTAAAAATCTATGCTCTTAATAGGATTTAATAGATTGTTGTCGTTTTATGCTACCTAATAATGGTTAAAGTCCTGTCTGCTGTTTTAGAATAAATATAGCCTTGTTCCCTAATGTGAATAAGAGTGTTTACTCATCATCTGATTAAGAGATTTAGGTCAATTTTGTTATTATTTGTTTTGACTAAGAGCAGTAATAGAGTAGTCCTAAAGATGCTGATGTGCAGGCTGCAGACAAACCTGTGGGAAATGAGGCAGCTGTTGAAAGCCCTGATTCCACCATCTCTGCCTTCCTTCTGGCCATGAGTTTCCTTTCTCCCCCTTATCCTAGTGGTAGCGTTTGTGCAGTTGGATGGTGAGCCTGAGCAGTAATTTTTTATTTGGCTGATTTGGTGAGGGAGGAGAATATCTCTCTCCCAACGGGTGGGGATGGGGCCCCCTCCAACATGGGTCCAAGTGTGCCAGCAATGACTGAGCCGTCGACTAATGCCCACAGCTGTCTTTGCACTGTTGGGCAACGCCGGGTGTTGGGCGATAACTGTCACTTAACAGGACATGTCTCTTGTTCATGGGCTTCTTTGTTGATGATAGATGACTTCAGTTCTAGGGATAATTTGTTTGATTGAAGTTTCAGAGTGGAAAGCTAAGCTTTGACTCAATTATGGCTCACAGTTGAAAAGAAACTAACTTCACTCCTAGCTGTTAAGATAGGTATTTTTCAGGTAGAAATAGTAATTATTGGTAGGTGTTATAGGAAAACTTACTTGGTTTGCATCCTGCTGGTATTTTGCTTTTCTTTGATCTTTATTTTGTTTTCTTTCATAACTTCTAAATGACCAAGAGAGAAAATAATTCGAACTCGTGGAGCGTGGTTGTTTATTTTATGTTCTGTAGCTGCAAAGATGGTTGTGATCTAAGAGGTCTGTGATACTAATGTTGGGGGATGCTATAAAGGATTGAGCTGCTTCTACCGTATTTAACATGCTTTGACGGATTTGTCTCAAGTGTTCCCTGTTTGTTCATTGCAGGAATATTTTCATTAAATTTTGGTTTTGTTACTTTAATATTTAACAATCATAGAATGGACTATGTATTTTTTACTTCTGGGAGTGTAGTAAAAATGTGTAAGAAAGATGGAGATATCTCTTCCTGAAATTTAGGATTTTGAAGGCTACATCCTTGCAGATAGTGTATTGTTCTCAGTCTGCATTTAAACTGTTACTGAGCACTTTAAAGGTCAAAACTTGGCAATTTTTCTTATTCAGGTATCATGTAATCTGTTATGAACTGTAAACATCATAAATACATTTAGCATTTTAAATTTGTAAAAAAAAAATAAAATCTAGAAATACAGGCTTATATTGAGCCCTCCACAGTATGAACTAAGATCTTGAGTCTAGTGTTTCTCTCCAGCTGCTCTGTCTTCAGAGGTGTCTGGTCAATGAGAAGTGCTGAGTTTAGGTGCTAAAGAAGAATTGGGGGCTGCCAATTCGAGTGTCAGTGTTTGTGTTTGTAGTGTCTTATTGCTGGAAGCTATGCAGTGTAAAAGGTGCTCACTGTAGAACACGAGGGCTTGCTGTGTGCTCTGGGTTAGTGAATGCAGTATACTCATCTCAGTAGCATGTAAAGCAAGTAAATGAAGAAGAGACTTTGTGTTACCTTGATTGTCTATGTGGAGCTTAATTTATGGAATAGCAAATTAATTTACTGAGAGGAGTGATGATACTTAAGTCAAAATAAGATCATCTATTGTAAGGAACCTAGCTTTTGTTACACAGCTTTTATCTTTTCTTTTTAAAGACTGCAGCCTGAAAAGTGACAATATTTACTCACAATAGGGTGCAATGCCTTTCATACCATGTTTGAATCCTGAAAACCTGTGGATCTCCAGCACATTAAAGAGGTATCGATCAAAGGCTCCTCTGTGTTCAAACTAGAAGCAGAATAATTGCATCTAAGTCATGCATTTTGTTATTTCTGTAAAAGATTCTGCAGATGGACAACTGCACAGTTAGTTAGAAACAGGGGTCCTTGTATGTGAAATGACTGAGAATATGAAAAACAATTACTACTTCAGCTTTCAGTTTCTTTTATGAAAAACCACAGTCTGCAACTGGGGTGCGAGGGGACATAGACTGAAGTTTGAAAGATGATGTGGCAAATGATCAGTTACTTATTCTATCATGTACACTTTGAGCTCCTAGTGAATGTCCTCAGACAGATGGTTAGAGAGCCAAGACATATATGCCTTCCATTTCCTGTGTGTTGACACATCTATATGTATTTTACAGGACAATGGGTACTCTAGTGTGTGCACTACACACTGGCACACTCACATACTCTCCCTCTTCCCTCTGAAAGTGAACCACTCTTCTTTAGCTCACACAAGATCAGAGCAAATGTCAGAAGACAGAGACAGAAAAGTACATAGATTTAAGTTTGGCTAAAGTACAAAACTTTCAAAGTAGATAATCCATAACTGGAGATGCTCCAGATACTGACATGTTATCTGAAATAGTATCCAGGTGCTCCTTCAGAAGAAGCAGTAGTGCGGTACCTCTGTTGACTGAGGCTATATTCATCTTGAAGCAGAAAGACATGTCCCTGCAAACCTTGCTTTGCTTACCGACGCATAGCAAAATGGAGCTACGCGGTATGCCTGCCATACAGGACTTTTCAATGGGTGAAGGCAGGATACGACCTAACGCCTGGAATCAGTGGTCAAAGCCAACTCATGCATAAGGTGTGGATTCTTGGTGGAAAGTTAATTGAAATTCGAAGTGACGTAATGAAGAAATCAGTGCGTTTTAGCAGCCCTCCCAATCAGATGTGAATGTCCTTTAAAATGTGTATCGTAATTTAGCGGAGCTTCTTGGCGTGATGCAGGAGCCACTTGGTAAAACATTTTTGGGATGCTTTACAGAGATCCAGCTAGACAGTTAAGAGTGGTCCCTTGTCATCTTAATATGTGCAAGCATGAAGAGCATTAGCCTTTTACTGGTACTTTTTCTTCTGAGGCACAATTTCCTAGAAAGACTTGGAACACCCTGCGGTTCCCATGATCCTTCTGAGGGAGATGTCTTCCAAAGACAGGTTATGCTGTGTCAAATTAGGTCTGGGCCTATGTTCAACATTGAAGAGGAAGTGTCCTTAAATATAACAATTGATTCACTTGGAAATGAAAAAAAAAAGGAGGAAGAGATATCAAGGTTATGAATTCTAAATATAGATCGGACAACTCAGAGGGACCCTCATTTAGATTCTTCTTGGTTTGTTTGTTTTGGTGTTGGGTGGAAAAATATCAAGGTATTTTGTGCCAATAATATAAAATTCTTCCTGTCTCCCTTCTTTTCTACAAAACGTTTTACCTATTTAGCTTGGAGGAAATATTTTAATGTTGGAGTTCATTCTTCTATCTTTATTTCATGTTTCTTAATATCCTCCTTGACTTTTCTGAATGCAATACTCCATGTCACTAGCTGTCAAAAGTAATATTTTATAAAGAATAAATTTTGTTTGTATTTTCCTATGTCTGTCTTTTCTCTTGAAGGGCTTTATTTTTCAGTCTTTGCGATTTTATTTTCTCTCCTTTTAATTGTCATGTGTTTTGTTTTTCACTTCTTCCCCAGAGAGTTATGCTCTCTGTTGCCTTCGGTGTGGCTTTAGCCATAGCTTTGGGACAAGCATCACCATACCTGTCACAGTTTTATTCCGTTCACTGTTGTCTCTCTGATACTGTTTTTTTTCTCTTAATGCTGCAGTAAGAAATCATCAAATAGTTGTAGGGAATGTGACAAACTTACTAATGAATCGTTGAATGTTACACTGATCGATATCAAGGATTATTGTGATTACTATTAAGCTTGAAAGTTGAGTCACCATCTGTCTAGCTGCTAGGGATGCTGACTTTAACTGGGCATTATAATACAGCTTGTCAGGCCATTGTACTTAATGTTTGGAATGTAATTATGTGTTTGCAGTTGGCAATTTAAAATGTAAAAATGCCCAGTAAGCTTTTTTTTTCTCTTGCTTTTTTGTATCAGTGATACAGGCAGAGAAGGCAGTCCATAAAACCTTTATTAAATATGACTGAAGGAGGATATTGGCTTTCTCAGGGTCATTGTGAGTTACAGTGTAAGAATACTCTTCCTTTCCTGAGCTCTGTGGTGGTCGTGGGCATTGTCATTCTTTCTGCAAAACTCAGACGAGGAGCATGTATCATTTATCTCAACAGCTTAAACCCTTTCCAAAGGAGAGGGTTTGGTTTCTTCTATTGATTTTTTTTGTTGTTGTTGTTTGGTTGATTTTTTGTTGATTTTTTTGAAATAAGATCTACAGACGGCTTAAAATTTTGATACTTAGCTTGAAACCCAGTATCCTTAAATGTTTTGTCTGGGGTGGACCCATAATCCTGTGGAAATAACAACTATTATTTAAAGGTCTAGCCTGTTGGTGCTCTGGTGGGTGAAGTGAGGAGCAGGCACCCATGTTCCTTTTTGCAAGCGAGTAAGTAAATTGCAGACTGGAGGAAAAGGTTCTGGATTATCACTTCTGATCTGCTGCACGGGCTTGGTGGCAGACCTACGTTACCAGCCTTTGCCAAGGAGGGGCATGACTGGAATCAGACCTTAATCTTCAACGTTCACTGGTTAAAGCTACATTTGTTCAGCATATGCAGTGCAATGATTGCCAGATGGAGTCACCTCACTCCCAGCCTGTGTCATGTCAGGACCTTGGGGCTGGGGAAGAGCACCGAGGCTACCGAGACAGCGATGGCAGTGCCCACCGCCACGACACAGACCATCTGTCCAACGAGCTGCTAGTTGCTTGTGGTTAAGTGAACTATTTTTAAGACGGGTCAAAGTTTCTTCTCAGAGGAGAACTGGTAAAGCTTACTGAGAAAGCAATACTCTTTGTGTTTAATATTTATTTTTGTGTTTATGGATTATACGGACTTATTTAAGACCAAGTGCTAATCCCTGCTTCATGACTCTGAAAGAGAGAACAAGAAACGATAACACCTAATTAATTAAGTTGTAAGTATGGTTCAGTCTGTTGAAGGGAGCCCATTTGTACCTACCAGTTCTATTAGCAGGCGTTTTAAAATGTCACAGAACAAATTAATGTAATTGAGATTAAAAGTGCCTTTGTTTGGATGTAAATCGTAGCAACAAGATAAGCCAAACTTTTCTAGGGTAATGAAAAAAAGATCTTTTAATTTTAGAGAATATCTTAAATGATACATGTTAATAATCATTACCATCCTCCCAACAGCCATGCTGTATTTATAATGTACCTGAAGTAATGTAGCCACTGTTGAAATATATGAAATTAATCTCAGTGTTCTATAAAGGATTTGGAATAAAAAATTCCTTTAAGTAACTAATATGCAGAAGTAAACAGATTCTTTTAGGAAACTTTGTTTTTCCTTCTACTTTCCTTGCAGTAATAGGAATATTTCTGTTTCTAAATTGGCTGAGGCCTGTGATGGTGGGTTGGGCAAGCATGAAGAGGGGCCCCAGCTTCTATTTCTGCACACTGAGCTATTATAGGAAGAAAACTTTACTTGTCCTTAATGATTTAGAGCTTTTTTGTAAAAGATTTATCTATCATAATCTCGACTATGAGAAGCAGTAGGAGCCCTGTTATCAATGTTAGCATGGACACATTAAATTAAACTTGTTTCTGTTCTTCCTTAGCTGTCTTCAATTATCTGTGCTCCATTTTGGCGTATGCTTTATTATGGACTTTTTTTTTTTCTTTCATGGGCTCACAGAGAGTCCATAATCCATCATATTTCTTTTTGGTGTGCCATATTAGGTCTCTTGAAAACTTTTGCAGTCATTGGTGGCAGTTCATAAAAGCAAAAAAGATCTTTGCCTGTTGTTGTGAATGATCTGGTGTGTCACAAAGATTTATCATCAGCATCCTAAAATAAAGAAGATTTTGTAATCATGGCGATGTGGCATTCAAAAATGGGAGTCATCTGTTTCCTTTTAACAGTTGGTTGAGTACAGAAGAGTGAGGCTTCAAGAAATGGAGTCTGGCTAGATTAATATTCCTTTGCAGTGTGTTATTTTGGCCTAAGTTTTGGAAACGTATAAGTTTAATTAGCTTGGCAATTGCATCTGCAGATTCTAGTCTAAAGAGTGTTAACTCTTGTATCTTTATTTTCAAAATCTTGCCTGTGTTTTTACATGTCAAAGAACCAACTGGAGAGCTGTTAACTTATGTGAAAGCAATATATTATTTCTGAGACAGTGATGGAGCCCTGTTTTGAACGAAATTCAGATCCTGCCATATTTCTTGTCTTTCAAAACATTATCTCAGCCAAAATGTTAAAGAACATCAGGCTCCCACCATTTAGACATTCATATTAATACAGTTTTTAGAGATGAATTATCAAAACAAGATGAGGTTACTCATTAAGTAAATATCTAACACTTACAAAATTGTAAATGCCAAAAAATGCAGTAAATTTGTCTGTCCTAATTCAGTACATACCAAAGAAAATAATTACTGTGTTAAACAGAGTGATGCCAAATATTTGTATCTAATATTTCAGTGCAGAGGTCAGTTAGCTTGGCTTTTTCTTTTGAAATTCAGCCATATTAATGTAGTAGATTTTAAGTCAATGCTGATGGATACATATACAGTTGAGTAGTTTACATTAATGTTTTGAAGTCATCTAAATAGCAACAGGGGCAAAACTGTTTCCTGGATGTGTAAGTGTTTGTGCATACAGCTACAGATACATGTATTTGAATCTGCTTATCTGATTTCAGCCTCAAATAATAAGTGACTGATTAAATGGAGGATATTTTTGGATAAGGCACTGATAGCCAATGTACTTGGTCTACCATGTGTACTCCTTTGTTGTCCAAGTACTGTGTTTTAGGTATTTGTAAAATATTCTGAATTATAGCACAACCAGTCAGAGATTTGAGATTATACTGGTTACTACATGTTCCTAGGAAGTATAAATGCAAAAAAAAAAACCCCCCCAAAAAAAAAACCAACGCCAAAACCTTAGCATTTAAAAAAGCATTTTAAACTAGTGAAATTTATAAATTCTCAGCACTATCCTGGATTTTGGCCTTTTGATAGGGAAATCTCCTGGGCAGGCAGCACCTTTGATGATTAATTTATTTATGCTCTTTCTCGAGTCAGTCAGTATACACTGGAAATACAGTGTTAGTGGTCTTTTAGAAGAAAAGAGAAAGGATATAGCTTAAAAACATAGGAATATATACACACACATTTGATTTGTCAGTTCGCAAGTTAAGCAAACCCTTTCATTTTATATAAAATATAAACGTATGTAGAACGTACTCAAATATTTTAATAGACTAAAACCTGTCTAAAAATTCTGCAAGAGTAAAACTACACTCAGTTATATTCCTTTCCACTTTTTTTGAAAACTTACTGGAAAAGGTCAATGTTGCAGCATGTCCAGCGGGATCAACAGGTGAAGGCTGTGATGGAAGCGTAATTCCACATTCAAGAGATATTAATGAAAACCAAGTTTCCACTCACAGTGTGGTAGTCTGATGTATCCTCATAGTTTAAAATGAGGCATGTGGTGAGAAATAGTTTCTGGATCCAAGGTTGCTTTCAGTCTTAGTTTAAATTTCACTTAAATGGTAGGATGACAGTTGTCCTTCTGTGTCTGTACTGATAAATAAAAATACTAGAAATAATCTCAGCAGGGAAATTATTTCACTTGCTGCGTTGCTTTGTATTTTTATTGTGTACTGAGGATGGATCAAGTCTTTGAGGATTTGGGAGGGTTGTAATTCTGGATTTTACTTCAGTCCCTAGATCTTAACCTACCAGAAACTAGTGAGGTTGTCCCATATGTGACTAATCCCTGCCACTGCATTAAGTAGATAAACATAGGAATAGTAGGTGCATATTTCTGCAAATAATGGTATTTCTGTAAATAACGTCACTTTTAGTTGCTGCTCTTAAATCCAAGAGTTAGCAATCTTCAGAGAAGCTAATTAAGCGTATTCGTAGAGCGTGAGACGCAGCCTCAGTGCTCTGAGTGGAGCCGTGTGCCGAGAGCGCGGCGCTGCGATACCCTGATTCGCGGGGCTTGGAGCCGCCCAGCTCCTGGGGCGAGGGGAGGAAGGAAGGGGCACTTCCTCTGCTGCAACTTGTCCTCTTCCTCACTTCCCAGCAGCAGACCATTAGGTTTTGTAATAATGAGAGAAAAAAAGGGATCGTAGATGTGACGACAGAATAGGCAGGCAAAATGAGAATGAGGAAGAGCAGAAATTAAGGAAAGGATAGTAAAATGGGTATTAAAGTATTTAGCGAAGCATAGATACAGAGTTATTAGCCTTCTCTCTGTCTGGCAGTTAAATGTTACTCTTGGTGAGTTGAATTTCATTATTTTTGTCCTTGATGGATTCTTTTCCAGGCAATTATTTCCCAGGCAGTGCTTTTTACAGAAGTTGTATTGGGTGACAAAAAATGCTGACTTGTACAAAAAAAAAAAGAGTGATGGTGAAATGTCAAAATTATTAAGAGAAATAAAGCTAGTATTAATTTTATGTATTATTACTCCCATTTGTTGCTATTCCTAAATCCATCATGGTTTTTCAGTGCTTGTTTTACTTTCAGTGCCTGTGAAAATTTTAAACACTGGCTACTGTTACTGAATTTTCTAAGATAGGACATCACTCAAAGCTTGAAAGGCTCCATGGATGTTTACCTGTATTTGGTGGTTTTGTGAGAATGCAAAGCTTTTTGTAGGGCTAGTGTCTTTCTGATGCTTAACAGCTGGAAGGTGGGACAGGAGAGCAGCCACGCCAATTATAAGTTGAAGACACTGCAAAGAAGAGCCCGCGGTGTTGTAGGCGCTGTTACTCCTGAGCGAGGAATGGAGCTTTCAGCTTTCTGAGGGCTTTTAGCTTAAGCTGTGGGGTCATTTACCACCTAACTGTGTTTCCACCCGCAGTAGTAAATATGAAGGTAAACCATGTGGGTGCAGTGAGTGGAGCAGGGCATGGGGAGATGTGAGCTGGGCTGGACTGGGCAGGTGGGCACGCAGCCCTTCCCAACCCAACCCAAGCCGAGCCGTGCTAACAAGAGGGCTGTGTGTCAGGGAGGTGGGCAAAGCCGTGCTCCTAGATTGCTCGCAGTGAATAAACGTGCTGAGAAACAGTGCAGCTGTGCTTTTTTAATATGCACTGCAGGAGATTTCAGCGGCCTGATGATATATCGTGCATTAATGTTGAAAAGATAAACACATTTGGAGAGCACAGGAAGGCCTTGTGTTTTTATGTTAGCAGAATGCTTCCTAATGAATAAGAACGTGCTGCTGGCTTCACAGAGCCATATGGCAGCTTTTCTAATTTTAGTTCAGTGCAGATGCATAATTCCCCCTTGTTTTACCTCCTAAAACCTTCCTGAGATGTTGCATAGTTTTTCCTGTAAGACTTGATCTATAGTTCCTGGGGGAAAAAATGTATTGAAGAGTCTAATAGCTTCTTTGCTCTGGACAGATCTATGCTGTATGATGAAAGAGCAACCTCACTACATAATCACTTCCCTAAAATAGTAGCTAACTTTATTCACAGGGATGGGATAAGCTGGTCTTAAAAATGATTGCTGAAATAGTTGCTGTTTCTTAGGCACCGGTCTTTTGAAAAATTACGTGCTTTCAGGGAGGAAAAACAACTTGTGTCAAGCCAGTGGGAACTGGGTAGGAAACATGCACGTGGATATCGAGTTCCGTGTGAGCCATGGATCGTAGTGCTTTGAATTACGCAGAAACAAGGCAGAGCTGCTTTCGCTGTGGTTAACCAAGCATCAAAATAGCTTACACGATCTTCACTGCTTTGCTTGATCATGTGTAGTGATCCAAAACTACTCACACTACCAAATACAAGCTTTCTTTTTTTTTTAGTTGTTTTTTTTTTCCCTGTTTTTTATTCAAGTTTATAGATTTGAAGGTACTTTTTATATAGCCCTATTCACATTAAAAACCTCCTGACCACGACCACAGTCAGTATCATTACTTAGCAATAGTCATACACAGATGTTACTAAATACAACATTTCAAATGTTATTAAATCTAATATTTAAAACTGCCATGTCAACTAAAATTTAAACGTTTGCTAAGTATACTTTCTATTATATGTTAACATTAGTTTTTAATACTATATCTACCCTTATCTTTGGCCAGTGACATACTGTTTCCATGATTGTTTGAATTTTATTTTTGCATGGCAATTCAGGAGAGATCAGAAACACCACGGAACGAAAACTTACAAATATGAATGAGGCAAGACAAAAGTAATTGGCTAATGCATACAAAAAATGGAGAAGATAAGTTGATTTCAAGACAGTTGCAGTGCAAAAATTTAGTTGCATGTTTAAACATTATATAGCATTTACAATCACTTTCAAGTGCTGTTGCTATTACTATTATAAGGATCTTTCTTGATTCGTGTACTTTTTCTAATGGGCAGAGTTGAGCTTCCTAGTATCCCTTATAATAAATATCTTCGCTTGTATTTTTTACCTATTATTATATAAATGAGGGTATATGATTTGAAATGAATGTGACATTTCAGTAACAATTCCAGAAAATTACGAAGAGCAGTAATTATGTGGGGCACCTGAGAAAACTTGTTTTAAGCAGTATTGAATAATAAATTTGGTTCTGCCCATTACAGTTTTGGGTTTTTTTGTCTCTTGGCCTTTTTCCTCAGCAGTTCGTAGAGCCCAGGTGCTGCCCTGTCCAACATTTCACCAGCATCTCTTTTTTACTCCTTTTGTTCTACTCTATGAAGAACCTGAAATGTTTTTCCTCCAAAAAATAAACTAAACGTGTGTTGATGCAAATTTTTTCTTTCAGACTACGTTTCATCTTTTTGTAGTCCCTACAGAGGCTACAATTTTGTTCTTTACTTCAAAAATGCTTTTGGTTTTGCAGAGAGCATCAGGCTATTTCTGTAGCTGGTTTCATTAAGAGCTTGAATACAAAGAGAGCTTTTTGGGTGGTTCAGCTGGTCCTGCCTGCCCACCTGTAGGAAGGGAGGGTTTGAAACACAACCAAGAGAAGGCGATGCCCGTCAGTAGCACTGTCAGAAATCCAGAGAGAACCGACAGAGCTTGAGTTGGGAGGATGGAAAACCAGGAAGGCTTCCTAAGTTAAAACACAGAAGTAGACTTTGAACTATTGCTTTTGGCTTCTGTTTCTCTGACTTAGGAATTTCTGTTAAACTGATGTGATTTCACAAAGGTTTGCTTTCAGAAACTGGAATAAGCGTCAAATAAAGCTTGAGGCATTCCCACTGATAAATTTGTCAGAAAATATTTGTGAGGGCTTTTTTTTTCCCTTCTTTCTTCTGTATATTAACATACGAAAAGTAAATATGATCACTAGGAAGATGCCCAATTGAAAATACTAATATGTATTTTAGCATATTACTGCATATACAATTGTAAACATATCCACAGTTTAAAGTCTAAATGACACATATCACTGAAGTGCTACGTAATTGTGTGTATATGTTCTTTGCAGTATCTCTCTCAGGAGTGCTTCCATTTTATTTAAATTTTTTTTCACTCTCTAGGCTAAACTCTTAATTGAGCGGAGCTAATAATTATTTCATGTGCGTGAAGTTTATTCCGCTGCAATTTAGATGAAATATGCGTGATCCCTGGTAGCCGTATTTATAAGGATGGGACCGGTTTCTAATTTAATGCTCCCTCTCCAACGGAGAATCCCCCATCTGGAGGTGAAGCCGTGGGAAGCCCCTTTCCACCCTGCTCGCTTCCTCCACCAGCACAAGGCTGTATTTCTCTTTCTGTAATAAACCTCTGCTCTGCCTTAGCTGCCGTGCCCGTAGCAAGCCTGGTAACGCTTTCCCAGCCTTTTACATTGGAACAGGGGCATCGCTGTTCTAGGAGGCAGCGTCGCCGGAAGGTGCGAGATCAGGGAACGGGCTCCTGCTCTCGGTGTTACTGGCCGCAGTGGAAAAATCTAGCGGCTGTGGTTAGTCACAGGGTAATACCAGCGATTCCCGTGGGGCTGGCAAAAAGGCTTCTGAGAGGCTTTGCAAGGTTGGGCCTCTGCAGCTATTTTCCTAACCCCTAACATTTAAAAATCATTAATCTTGTGTAGAAATAATAAACTCTATGTGCTTCTGATTTCTTTGTAGGGCCCTCAGTGAACCTAAAAAAGATAGAAGTAAAAAAAGGAAAAGTAAACTTTACATTTTTGCATGACTACTTAGCGCCAGAAGCTGTAACTGTTAAGAAAAACAAAAAATACCAACTCGTGATAAATGCATAAGTGTTGTCTGCACTAGAAATTCTTGTATCAGTTGCTGGGTTTTTCCAACCTTCCTGCCACAAATTTTTGTTCTTAATTAGCCCCACGTGCTGTATTGCTGAAAAAAAGATTTGCATTTCAAGATGTTTCCCATGCTTGGCTGTCAGGACAACACTGCTGACAGAGTTTGCACTGACTTTTCCTGTGTGTGCTGATAGTCTTCTTGAGGGGCTTTGTAGTTCAGTCAAAATTGGATAATTTATTGCATGGCTGAACATTATCAGTAGCTGCAGTTTGTAACATCAACATAAGTTACTGTTGGTCCTCCTCAGAGGCTGTCTGAGGCCATGGTTTCCTATAAAGTGCCACTTAAATAAATGTATAGGGACCTGTGGCCTGAACGTGTGGCCTCTTCTAAGCTCTCTCACCACGTAATTTCTTATGCAATTAAGCTACAGATCCAATTATGAAGTCCATAATTTTCAAGCACTTTTATATAGTTTTTCAGAATGCGCAACCAAATGCCATGAGTAGTGTAGTGTATGTTGTCACCATCACTGGGAGAGGCAGGTAGGCAACTTGTGTGTCTAAAAGAGCGTTTTTGTATTTTCTGTATTCATTACATTTTTCCTTGAGCAAGTACTGTGTTTGTTGATCCCACAGAGATGTTGGGCCCTCTGTAGAAAAGGGTGTCTAAGGGAGAAGAAAACTGAGAGTTCAAATGGTTGTGAGGAACAGCTGATGATGGAATGGAAGCGGTGAGAGATAAATGGACCAGAGGGGAAAGCTGCCGCTGTCAGGGGCTGGATGTGAGGCTTGAGAGATCCTTGGTCTGACCTGATACTGCAACTTCTCTCTTGATTACCATTATAGTAATTAAAAACTTTCTCCCTTTTCTTGGTATAAAACCTCACCTGTGTGCATAAAAGAGAACAGTTGCTTTTCTAGATGTGTTATTGGTGGTTTTTATGAACTTTGTGGTTGTAATAGTGGAAAAAATCTTCAACAAATGTTTTGTATTATGTGACAAATAATCAGTAAAAGTAGTCTTTGCAAATCAGTGAAATGAGGAAACACCATGTAATGAATGTGCTTGCGCACTGTCACTGGAATATATCTGCAGCCCAGAGCACAGAGAATGATCCGATGTTCTCCGACGCTCACGGTGCTATCGATGGCTGAAGCCATGAGGGGATGAAAGCTGGAAGCTGGTATCTGTAGCCATTATAATATTTTGCAGTGTGAAACCAGGGATCACTTTATGCTCCCAGAAACAGATGGGACACAAATATAATCGCTGACTTTATTAAGAGCTCAGCCCTATTTTTAGAATCCTTTAGAATTCTTTCACAATTTTTACAACATGTTTTCAGTATTGTATCATCACACTCTGCTATATTGTAGTACAGGGAGGATTGGTCAGGTTTTTTCTGACACCTAATATTTGCTTTTTGCCAAAAGAAGAAGAAACAAAAGAAAAAAAAAACAAACCCAGAAAATCCTGCTGCAGTCCTCAGTCCAAGCCAGAAATACTAATTTTGTATCCTAGTGAGTTTAAGTGACAGGGGAAGGTTTACTAGTTATTTCTAATGTATTTATTTTTATCAGATTATGCTAATCAAAGTGATTTAAAATTATTCCATTAGTTGCAACAGTCTGTCTTCAGAACAATTTTGTTTCATCATTATTCACGATGGTGCTATATTGCGTATGAACATACTGTAAGATAGCTAAGATTCTCATGACTGTTTTTTCATGAAAGCAAGAAACCGTAGAAATTCAGGATAAGACGGCCCAAGTGACCAAAGCCGCACTGCCAGCAGGTGATGGCTGATGGGAGAACACCCCGGGGTTCTCAGAAGCAGGCCCTTCGCTGTATGCCTGAGCAGCATCTCTTCGTGCCGACCTTGTAACCTCTGCCAAGGAAAGAGTTCAGAGGAACTTTGGCTGAGGTATTGCAGATCTACAGATAGTGGAAAATACTGTACATTTGGATACATTTCAATTTGTAGGACTGATGCTTTAATTTTCACTAAACGTGGTTTTCCAAAGGCCCTTTGCTCCATCTGCACATGGTATTTTCAGTAATTCCTACAGTGAATCTACTGCTGGTTTACTGTTGTAAAGGCTTAAATTCTTGTTATAATTTCAGTGTGCTTTCATGTTTATTAAAATAACTTATTGCATAATATTAAAAATAAAACATTTTTTATGATTTTTAGTATTCTAGATTGCAGTATAGCCCTAGCTGGTACATAATTGCTTGAAAATAATATAAGAAAGTTTGGAGTATAGAACTAGCAACATAAAATTACTCACTTCATTACCTTATAATGTGAGAAGATATATTTTGTATAGTGTTTTTATTACTTTTATTTCTTCTCTTTTAAACACCAATATCATTCTAGGAATAGAAAAATTATAAAGTCAATTACTTGATAGAAATTACAAACCCTCTTGATTTGAAAGTTCCAGTATGTATGAATATCTGTTACATTTGGAGTTGGGTATGATCTGTGATACTGTAACATATTGTTATGCTCCAGAAACCTTAAATATTTTTTTTTCTTGCCTGTAATTTTCAAATACAGCACTTGAAATTGTATATAGTTTTAATACCATATTGGTAAATAAGGCAGTACGAAAATTATGTGATAGTAGAAATGTGGGTGGAGGCATGGGAACAGAAAAATGAGACTGCTGTTTCTCAGTACTGAAACAGTAGATTGCAGACTTATGTTTTTCCTTCTAAATATAGCGGTGGTGGAAAAGTTGTGCAGCTGTGAGCTTCGCATGCTCTTTTAGATCAAGCTTTTACTACACCTTCATCCTGGTTTTTGCTCATTGCACCTCGACAAGCAAGGTGCAGTGTTGTCTTGTCTTTGCCCTCAACTACGCCTATTGTTATGTTTGATAGTTCAGTAAAATGTCTAGCAGAAAAACAGCAGAAATTATTTGTGTCATAAAACTTCAAAATTGAGAAGCAAATACACTAGTTATGCTTCTGTTGAATCGTTATGGGAGAGTATTTAATCTCATTTTCGGAATTGTTGCACTGTAACCGTTTCACAGCTAGTCTCAATACTCTGTGGGCGCTTACTGTATCACTCTGAGAGCACGGCTCTGTCATTTAACACATAGTTTTCTTTATTGCAGAAAAAGCAGCAGCAGCTAACGAAGATGAAGTGCAAAAAGCGGATGTATCATCTACGGGTCAGAGTGTGATCGACAAGGATGCACTTGGACCAATGATGCTTGAGGTGAAGAGCACAAAATTCCTTTATTTAAGCCAGTTCTGCTCCCCCTAGGATGAAGAGCAGTGTAACAAAATAAAAAAGTGTGGTCAGAGGTGATTTTAAAAGAATGGTTAAGAGGGACAAGCCATCCTAGCTACTTAGGATTATGTCATTCACGTGCAGGCAACATATTACTGTTGGATTCTGTGATGAAACTCTCATTACGTTGGGGTGAGGAGAGACAGAGAAAGAGATAATTCAGCTGCTTTGTAATGCAAACAATGTGAGGGGCTTCACTTGGTAGTAAGTCTTGGGTGTCTGCACATACATGTTTTACTTGTTCTAAACCACGATAGATTTGGAAGACCTGTTGTACCTAAACATTAACTTACACATACAGTAGTAAACACGTGAATAATACTTCCTCTAAAATTGCACGTCGTTGCTGTGCTGTTCTAATGGTTTATCATTTCAGCACTTAGAGCATGACTCTTCCCTCTGGAATAGTAAGTAGGGAGAGCTTTTCAAAACATGTGTTTCAGTTTGTTCAGTTAAGATTTCTGTCTGATTTTAGCTGTTATTTTGATATCCCAAAAGGCGACATGGTGAAAACCAAGGTTCTAAATATCTTAATAAAAATGTTGGGTAGGTGTGTTGTCTGGGATCCTAATGTCATACGCTGCTGTCCTTTGGCACTACTGCTTTATCTGCTTAAGCTTACTTGCAAAGTGTTTATTCGTGTTCTGTCTGTGGGCTTTATCTGTAGGGAAGAATAAATGTTACTTTAGATTAAAAAAAAAAAAAAAAACAAACTCTGAATCAAGCTAAAGGAACCAACTTTGGCAGAAACATAATTATACTGTCATTTCTGAATGTTGCAGGAGCAAGATGCATGTTTCAAGTTTTATGTATTTCCGTTATTTTTCATTGTTTGTTAGATGAAAACAAATTTTCCTGTACTATGTACAAAATAAATATTCCAAAATCACACATAAGGGAGATAGGGCAGGTTAGAGTTAAAACATTCTTCTTTGAAAGGCAGGGGTAACAAATTAATTGATTTAATATAATATTTATTATTTCTGCTCACTGAATTGAATATTGTTCTTTTTGCTATCAAACAAGGTTAAACATCCATCTTTTACATTACTATGTTAAAATTTAACTTCCTGCTAATTTAATTGTAAGGACCTGTTTTAATCACAGGGAAAATAAGGATAAGATGATTTTTTCTTTTTCCTGGCTTATCTTGCATGATTGGCTGTTGCAGCAAACATGACATGTGAAAACATCCGTCTGTCTCATTATTGCATTTAATTTAGTTCTCCTTTGCAGTAAAACCCTTGCATATTAACAATGAAAGATTGTGGAACTAAATTGATAAACAGTGGTCCTTTTGCTCCAAGAATCTTAAAGGGACTGAAAGTTGTTATACATTTGCTCTAAAAAGACTACAGATACTTTCTTTGTGTCTTTATCTCCTTAAGGAAATGCAATTAAGTTATTTCATCTTTACAGAACCCCTTTATACAACCTCTTCAAAAGCCTACCCTTTTCCATTGCCAAATAATAATGGCAATGCTGATGAACAGTTTAGTAGTTGATTTGGTTTCAAAATGTAATTGTCTGTTTTTATTAAAGAATAAAACTGAAGAATCCTCAAAATAGTGAGTGTTTTCAGCTGAAGACAGTGAGTAAAATTCATCATGCAGCTGCCTCTGAGGAATATTTTAACATATTTCTTGGTTAAAGCAGAAAGTAATAGGAAGAGAGGATGAAAAAATAGTCAAGAGCTGACAACAGCTTAAAGAACACAAATGTATTTTCCATTCCAGTATATAATCTAAAATAATATCTGTTCTTTTATTTTCTCTTCCAGCATGTTGTCCATTATGTGTTCCCCCATTGTCCCAATAGCTCTGAAGAAAAGTTGTTTATTGTGGTGGCATACATCTGGGGACAGAGTTAAGAAATTATTACAAAAATGGAAGCTTCTAAAAGATTCAAGTGGCTTGGTGCATTAGCTTGCTCAAAAGCCTACTGCTGCTTGTCTACAAAATTATTTTATTAATAGAACAGAAAGAAATGGGAGACTGGCATATAAGGCCCTGTTTTACTCTGCATTCAGATGACCTCTTCTGTGGTCAACCCAAGAAGTAGCTGTGAGGAAACAGCACAGAGCGCTGGCTTGCCAAAGGAGTTGCTGCAGTAGGAAACAGTAGGGAAAACTGAAGATTATTGTGGAATGCCAGTAACTCTCACAATCTCTTGCTTGCTGTCTCTGCCTTTGAAAGTTTTCTCTTTAGGACTCTGATAAACATCTGCTATGGCTTTCATTTTGCAATCCCTTTGAATTGATGTAAGCATGAACCGCTGCCAAGCAGAATGGTTCAGCCAAACCCGCACCCTTCTGCCATCTCTCTAAATACCCTGTGGTTTCATGGTGGGCTAGTTCAGGGGACTGATGTGACTAGCATCTATTTTTTTCCCCTTGCCTTAGTTTTCAGCCAACTCAGTTCTCTAGTCTGGCTTTTCATATCCTCAGACAGTACAGGGAGCTATCACGCTGTAGAGAAGACTAAACCAAAGAGATCATGCTTACATTGGCTTCAAGCAGGGGTGAAATGCAGTCTAAGACACTAATCCACAACAGAGATGCTGATAGAAAATTCTTTACAGTCTCAATTAATGAAAACTTGCAAATCATGGTTACTTAAGCAAAATATGAGTCAACTGGAAAATGTCACGAATGTTACAAAAGCAGACAGACAGGAGGGAGCTGTCCAAAGAAAGTGAATTGACAGGAGGAGCCAAGAATGATCAGAAACAAAAAGAGGGCAATGACGAAAAACAGTCAGAGATTAGAATTGGTGACAGTTAACAGGAGAAGAAAAGACCTAGTTTATCTTAATTTAGAAGCACTCAAGAAAAGTGTATACTTCTGCATTTATTTGTGGGTTTTATTATTTTGTAATTTAAAATAGAACAAACAAACCACTTGGCAACCATTAGCTCAGCTGCTCTACTTGTGCGTTGTGCTTTCACTATCCCTCCCCTTTAGCAGATTCATTAACAAAAGTAATTTGGGAAGGATCTCTGGACCTTGTGTAGTCCCACCTCCTACTATGAGCAGGTCCAGCTAGAGCATGTGGCTCAGGTCTGAGTCCAGCCGAGGTTTGAATGTCTCTTGAGGAAGAGATTTCACAGCCTCGTTGGGCAACCTCTTCCCATATCTGACCACCATCATGGTGATTTTTTTTTTTTTTCTTCTTGTATCTTCATGAAGTTTCCTGTGTTGCAACCTATGTTTATAGCATCTTGTCCTTCCCCTGAGAAGCTCTGAACAGAGCCTGGCTCTGTCTTCTCTTTAGCCTTCTGCTAGGTGGCCAAACACAGAAATAAGATTCCTCCTTTGCCTTCTCTTTTGGATTTGCTAACTACTTGGTAGCGTCTCAGTATTTTTAGTACATACCTGTAGCCTGTGTACTTGAGAACTGCCTGCGAAGATCAACACACAGGTGTACAAGTTTGGTCCTATCAAAAATGTCACATGCCTCTATACGCTTGTTATAGCAGCTCCTCCTTGTTAGACAGTTTTGCAGTGACCTGAGTTCAGGTTTAGTATGGATCCACTTGCTTTTAATTAACCCATAATGAATCACGGGTTGCCTGTTTTTCTGACTTTTTTCTGTCCCTGGAGATGCAATAATTAATAACTGTTCTAGTGATTTCCTACCAATCCTTAGAGAAGTGAATAAATCAGGCAAAGCTACAGAAGTCTGCAGGGGTTAATTGTTGATTGAATGCTTAGACTAAAAGCTTTGGGGCTCTAAGGTTAAAGGTATTCCCCTTTATGTGCTGTGATATGAAGCTAGAGGGATGTATTCTGAAATATTTCCACCACCCACAATCATGCTTACATCTTAAGGAAAAGAAAGTTTATCTTCGTCAAGTAGACGTGATGTAGCATTTGGCTTAGGCTTCAGATAACATACAGCAGATATCTTGAAAGAATGCTGCAGCTAGGTTGTCACCGTCACAGGAGATAAGGGCGGAAACCAATCAGCAGAAATGACTAATTTAGACACTTCCTTGCAGAAACTTTTAAGTCCTTTGGAATACCATGGAGCTGAGCTGAAAAGGTGAAAGTCTGGTTCCTGTTCTCAGGATCATGCGTGGACTGAATTAAACTGGTGTCAAATACGAAAAATGAAAGCAGTCCTGGGAGCAGGGACTGGAGCTGCACTGTCCTTGCTGCTCACTACCTGCACTCAGCTCCCTTTGCCCATCTCTGCTTTTAATCCCTCGTGTTCCTGGCTGCCTGGGGCCTCCCTTCTATGAAGATGCATTGCTGAGGGTGTGGACAGAGCCTTTCTCTTTCTTTCTGCCAGCGTTTTCCTTGCATTATGTCAGCACATCTTATGATGTTTTCCTGGGATCAGGCTCCCTGTGCTGCACGGAAGAGTGAACAGGCTCTAGGTTTAGCAGAACCAGCTTCTGGTCCAGATTTCCAACTTCATAGGCAGGCAGATAGGTAGCAGCCTCTTCCATTATATATGTTTGTTTGTTCATTTGTTTGGGGTGGTGGTAGTTTGTGTGTGGTTTCATTATTTTGCAAGGGGTGCACTTTTCTGTGCCTTTACACTGATTTGATGTAAGTAAGATTAGATGCTCAATCTGAAATGTGTCCTTTGCTGTTACAGACAAGAATGTAAGAACTGGAATGGGTGCAGAAAGATTCGACTATGTCTTCTGAAGGAAATATTTATTTTCTGGATATCTTTTTATTAATCTGATTGATTGGTGTTGTGTTTCTTTCTCTTTCTCTCTCTGCCTTTTTTTTCCCTTTAGGCCCTAGATGGGTTCTTCTTTGTAGTGAACCCAGAAGGTAATGTTGTGTTTGTTTCTGAAAATGTGACACAGTACTTAAGGTATAACCAAGAAGAGCTGATGAACACAAGCATATATAGCATCCTGCATGTTGGGGACCACAATGAATTTGTCAAAATCCTGCTGCCAAAATCTTTAGGTAAGTACACCTTTTCCTCATGTCATACCATTACTTATTTAAGTTTAGTTTCATAAATCAGCATTTCAGTAACTGAAGTTAATGCCTTTCCACTACTTACAGTTTCATCATATACACTCTGTTTATATTTAACATACGTATAGGCCATATGAATGATTAATATTATTCTCAAAAGCATCATCCACTCTTTTCAGATTCTCCTTTGTTAAAATTACTTAGTAACTAATGTTAACTGATATTTTTAATAGATCTCCAGAGTGAATCACTAAGAGACAGCATTAGCTATATGAACTCTCTGTTAGTTTGCTGTCTAGGCTAGTTATTCCAAGAATGACCCAAGAAAGGTGAAGATATAAAAAAAAAATCTGACCACTCCTTATGCTTGAATTTTTATTTCAATGTTTTTAGTCGCACCAATTTTTACCCTTATATTTCAAAAACTGTTTTTGTTAGCTGCAGGCATTTTTTTGCATTTATTTTAGTATTGGTTTTAATGTCATTGGTTTTTGGAGAAGGTGAAAAGAAAGAGAAAGTCAATACTGGGCACCTCATTTACTCATAGCTGTTCAAAAACTATTATGCAATTCACTTTAGCATTTTATGATTTTATTTATAAACCCCTGAAGAATCAAAAACGTAACACTTTTAATGGCTAAACCCCATAAATTACTGCCTTTATTGCATTTTATGACTGAAGAGGGCAAATGAAGAGTATTTTAAATATGACCCTGCTATTTTCTTATGGGATGTTACATTAATTCACTCTTGACTGATGTCCAGTACCTATATTTATGCATTTTAGAATTTTGTTTCTTTTTTTTTTTACCTTTCTTAGGCACTGTGTTAGACTTTAGTTTTATCCCCCACTGTATCCAGGTTATTCTCATCCCTTCAGTCTTTCCCATTGTGGCTGAGACAATGTGTTTCAATATATTCCCAATTGCATTGCTTCTTGTTTTTCTAAGTACCTATTATTTTCTTTTCTTTCTATTTCTAATTTGGGCACAGATTTTTATGCAATGCTGTCGTCTCTTTTGTATTAATCACTATTAAATTCAGTGGACAGATTATACATGCTGCCTTATTTCTTCCAGGCTTGTAAATTAACTTGTTATACCCAGGAGGCTTTTCACTGTGCTGTATGACTTTTACGTACACCAATATTTAGACTTTTATCCTGCTTTTCTAATATGCCATTATGAGTCACTTGAAAAAACCATGATAGCTGAACAAATTAGCAGTGCTCTCAAAATATAAGAATTTAAAAAATTATTTTTTTATGTGCTGGTTTGAGCTCTAATATTAGAAATAGGTTTTTGTTGTTAACTGAGCTTGTTTCTCGACCAGTTTGCAAAGCACCTTGATTAATTTCCTGTGGATATAAATGAAATGACTCCTGCCAGATTTAATCTGACTACCTGATCTTTGCTTTGCTCAGTGAACGGGGGATCTTGGTCTGGTGACACTCCTAGGCGTAATAGCCATACCTTTAATTGTCGGATGTTGGTGAAACCTCTTCCTGATTCTGAAGAAGGCCATGATAACCAGGAAGCACATCAGAAATACGAAACTATGCAGTGCTTTGCTGTTTCTCAACCAAATTCCTTCAAGGAGGATGGTGAAGGTAATGGCTTTCAGTTGGTGTTAGTATTTTCTCTTCCCGTGCTGTTGTCGGACAGCACTTCCAGTGCAGTTGATAAAGTGAGGTAGAGTTGATAAAGTGGCTTCTGAATCCTGACAAATGGAAAAAATGGTAAGTTTTTTTCATTTAACCGTGGAAGTTATTATGAGCATATGCACTCACATGCACCTATTTGTTAAACCAATATAATTGAAGTTGAGAGTAAGTCTGTTTACATTAAAGAGATAGCCTAGTTTTATATCACTGCAATTGTAAGAATAATGTAGCTGACTGGGAGGAAAGTTTCAATGGGCAATTTTTTTAGTTCTTAGAATTTAAAGACAATTGTGGTACACCATTTCCTTTACCATTTACTACTTCAGCAGGTAAATTTCCTCAGACTGTGTTTTAAGTATTCAGATAAGTAAAAGTGGCTTTTTTTATGAAGCTGCTTTCTCAGGGGGAGCAAGCATTTGGGGCACGTTTAAGAAATGTGTCTTGGAAGGTACAAAATGGTGAATGCTGAAGAAATGTGCTCTCTCTGCATACAGTGTATTATTTTTTATTACTTGTCTCCTGAGTGGTTGAGCTACTACAGGTATGTGCATAAACACTTGCCAATAATTATGAGCTGTGGTGGAGTCCTTGATAATTTTTCTTCTAAAAATGAAAACAAACCCACCTCTCCTGTGTTGTTCAATGTTGTAGGAAATAATGATGGTGTAAAATCACTAATTCTATCCATCCTTTTATTGGTACAGAATATTCTTTGGATCCAAAAGGATTTAAGAACATTTTAAAAATACTTCTAAATTATTTGTGGAAACAAAATCTTCCTCTTCTATACAAATTACTGAAGTAACATTTTTCTTTAAGATTTACAGTCTTGCTTGATTTGTGTTGCAAGAAGAGCTCCAATGAAGGAAAGACCACTTCTTCCTTCATCAGAGAGCTTTACTACTCGCCAGGATCTACAAGGTACTGTGAAATAGGAGGTTTTCATGTCCCACGCCCCCCCCCCCCCCCCTTCTCAAAGAGGAAATTGCTGTAACAAATATTTTATCTAATATCAGGCAAAATAACTTCACTGGACACAAGTACCATGCGAGCAGCTATGAAACCTGGCTGGGAGGATTTGGTGAGGAGATGCATTCAAAGGTTCCATTCGCAGCACGAGGGAGAAATATCTTTTGCCAAGAGGCATCACCAGGAAGGTTAGGTTTCATATTTTTAGCACTTTCTATATTTAAACTGTTTGTCATTTGTATCTGCTGGTTGTGTTCTCTTTGTTGTGTTTACTTGGAACATTGAAGACCTACCGACAGTCCCGTTTTTCAAGCTGATTTGCCCAGCGCACTGATGGCTCTCTCTAGAGAGGTTTTGCACCTTTCTCCCTGTTTGTTTTAGTTTGCTTGTTATAACTGTGCCGTATTGTAGGTTGCTTTAAATCTTCAAATTGTTGCAATTATGTTAGAAAGAAAGACCCTTCCGTTTTGCCCACCAAAACATTCACTACCTATTATTCTTCAGAACCTTGGCTTACACATTGCAGTTCATTGACTTGTATTCCTGTTCTCTACAAAAATGGACTTTTACTGTCCCATTTCCTGTGAGAAACACTCAGTTTGAATTATCAAAGATGCATGCTGTCTGGAAACCTCCGTTGTTGTACTGTATCTAGCTGATAAGCGTTATAGGATACACCACAAGCACATCTGCTCAGTCAAGATTGTGGTAGGTAAGATGTAAGAGAGTACTGCAGTGCGAAAGGTTCCCCATGAGGTTTCTGTGGTAGTGACTGGTTGGGGATTTTTATTTTCATAAAACCTGATACTGCTAATGCGAGTAACAAAGATCCAAATTACTAAAAACAAATAACCCTTTATAGTCCACAGGAAAGTCCTTTCAAAACCAGTGCAGAATAACTGGAACATATCCAGAGCAGGAGCATCATTCTTTGGGTTCACGTTTGTAGAACAGGGTTTAAAGCTGGCCTGTAACAAATAGCTGCCATGGTCATTAAACAACTGGCACACTGTCTTGGAAGTTAAATTGTAACTGGATTCTCAAATTATTCCACCAAATGCACCAAAAAGAAAAAAAAAAATTAAAAAAAAAAGAAAAGCTAAGCTTTAGTCATGCAGGATTAGTTAAATATTCTTTAATTTGTTCAACTTTCATGAAACCGTCAGGTTTCATGTTGGGAATACAGGGGCACAGAAATACTGTGATATTTCAACAGCTTTTGGGGTATATGCAGTAGGAGTGCTAAAAGTTCAGACCCTTACGCTGTCATTTCAGATAGAGTAGAAGAAGGTGGTATGCAATTAAAGTTATAGTAGGGGTGTAGAGAGCAGTTGCAGGTAAGGACCTGTCTGTGCCAAACATGATGTAGGAGTTTCTGTTATGGTATCCAGCCACTTGTTACTTCAGTCCTCTTCAAATGATTCGTGACCAAATTAGCAGCTCCTACATTCAGTGCTGAGGTTTGAGTGGGTCCTCTCTAAGCTATCTGTGAAGTGATAAAAATACACATGGTTTAGAGTTTACACTGTCTCATTTTGCAAGAAAGGCTTAGGATTGTTGTATAAACTGTAGAATTAGCCTAAATGAGGGGGCTCTTCCTGTGGAAGTGAAGAATGTAAGTGAAAAGAGGAGGAAGAAAAACCTCTGGAATTGCTTTGCTGCAAAGGATCCAGCACTGGAGAGGAATAATGGCCTTTAGCATGGAGAAGAGAAACAAGTATCTTGGACAGTAGTGTCTTTGCTCTCAACTGAGGAACCTCTTGCAATTTTATAAGTCATTACGGTTTGAGAATAGAAGCAAAGAAAGTAATGGTCTCCTACGTGTAATTTAACGTTAAGGTGGGGGAAAAAAATCAGCATTGGCTTGATAAACAATAAAAACTACAAAGCTTTTGAATTAACTCTCAGTATAAAGTGCAAAATATAGAGTAAGTTTTTATTGGCCAGAGTCAGAAAAATAGCATTTCCTCAAGAGGAATACGGAAACATTCTTGTTTGCTTAAAGAATTAGTTTGGAAAATGATTTAAGTAGAGATTTCACTTGTATCCTGTTGGCATTGAGTACTGGAATTTCCTGATGTGGTATACGCTAAAGTTAAGGGCTTTGGACCTTCTGGTGCCCAAAGGTTAAACTGAAACAATGACATACCTAACAGTGAAATTTTGCTTTGTATTGTTTCACAGTTGTAGGTTTTTGTTTTTCTTTACATTTTTACTCTGAAAAACCCCTTCTGGTTGTTTAAATTGTGCTTCCTGTTTTCTCACTGCCTAAATAATACTTTTAAACCTTGCAGAACAATATATCACAGTGGGGGGGGACAGGGAAGGAAGGCAATCATAGCCAGTCCTGCAAGATTGAAAATCTGGTATCTCTGTAGAGGAGACTATTTAATAAAGCCGTACTCAGAAAACTGTGTCATTTCATTACAACAGGAAATATTAAAAGACAAGCAATGAAATGAAGATCAGATGATACTATTAATTAAAAAAAAAAAAAGAAAGAAAACCAAAACCACAGAAAATGTGTATGTATGAAAAAACAGGAAATTAAAAGTATTTGTAGTACTTCATTCCTATTTTTCCCCTAAACAATTATATGAAAATTCTGAAGTTAAGTATTTCCCTCCTGCCACATCTGCAATCGTAATGTAATAGCTTTTGGACTAGGAGCTGAAGATGATCAGACTTGTTTCATTGATGGCAGAGTGAACAGTAGAATAAATGTTTGGAGTTTTGCTTTTCCATAACATGATTTACATTTTTAATTAAAGAAATGTCACAGGGGTCTACAGAAGTTAGAGAATTGAATTTGCTGAACTTCACATTTACATTGAAAACTTCAGGGCTGCAGAATATGTGCAGTGAAGTATACCCCAAACTTGAAATGCAGTCATATCTAACACTGGGGAAGGGTACCACAGCCCCAGTTTTGGTTTAGGTAATTGGATTTGCAATTTGTTTGTGCTGTATATTTTTGTATTTGTTCTTTAAAAAATAATAATTTCTTGTTCCAGTTCTTCTTATTTCTAATTGTTCCCATGTAAGAGATTTATGTACTTTTTAAATTAAAGAAGTAGTGAGAGTAACTGTTACAAGATAATTTAAGCAGGCAATGAGGAGAAGATACAGGCTAATGGAAACAGATGATCTAGAAATTAAAGCCATTTATATTAATCATCGTGATGTAGATGATAAAGATGAAAAAATGGATGAAGAACAAAAGTTGTCAGACAAATGTTTGATCAAAAGGGAAATGGACATTCAAGGACTACTTGGCCCACTCCTGAAATATTCTGTATTTTATAGTATCTGTCCTGTTATTGCTATCACTCTTCATAGTTTTTATTTACAGTATGTGGGATCCTTTATTTTATATACATACATCTGTTTACTTTCAAAATTGTTCTTTTTTTTTTTTTTTTTAATTGACAAAATGTCTGTGGTATCAGTGCTGATGGATTTAGAACATCAGATGTTGAGCAATGAAGCTACCCGTATGATAATTTCCCATTAATTTAATTCTGTTATTTTGCTTGCTTGCAGTGCTGAGGCAGGGACTAGCGTTTAGTCCTGTTTATCGGTTTTCTTTGTCTGATGGCACTATCGTTTCTGCCCAAACGAAGAGCAAGCTCATCCGTTCTCAGACGACTAGTGAACCTCAGCTTGTAATCTCCTTGCATATGCTTCACAGGTAATCCTGACTGGTTTATTACATCGACACTCTGCAGAGAGACAGGGAAAGTACAAAGCTGCCAAGCCAAATAGATTGTTTAAGGCTGATAGACGTTCAGTTGACCTAGAACTGATAGCATGAAAACAAAATAGGTTTTTGAAATCAATGCTTACAGCAGGAAAAGACTGCAAGATTATTTCAGGACTTACAAATGGCCTGCTGAATTTTCACATCAACATCTGCCCTTAAACATACAAAATTTCCTTTAATTTCATGTTCTTAATTTCAGTATTTTAATTTCCTCTCTTTTGCATAGTAGACACAAGAACCTTTCCAAATGTAATTAAATCTAGAAAACTTTGAAGAATTATATGCCTGTAGTTCACTGCCAGTCGTATGTTGGGCCTGGGTCTTCTTTGAAGAATATGTTATGATTATTAGAACTGCATTTTAGACAAACTGCATATTTTAACTCCTTGTCTCTCTTCATTCCTTCTCTTTTCTGGTGCTTGGAGAGTGGCTTTCACATGTCCAATCCTGAGAAATGCCACCACTGTTAGTTTTTTTTTAAAAAAGGCACAGCAGTCATATGTTAAAGTCAAGGATAAGTAATCACTGACCTCAGAACTTACAATGTAAAATTTGAATTAAGTCATTGCATGTCCTCGTTTAGTTGTGTCAGATTTTGTTTCAGGCTGATTATAATTCATTGCTGATTGTAATTACAATGCTGTCTCCCTATATCCACAGTATCAATGTATTGAATGGAAGAAAACAGTTCTAAATGTAATTAAAACTGAAACCATTTTACAGAGATTGTAGATTTGAAAATTGGCTTGACCAAAAGCTGTCTGAGATTTGTTTTCTTTGGATCGATGAATATACTTGGTATTTCATGAAGTGCTAAATTTTAAATTTTAAAAAGCACCATTAAGTTAAAAATGGTACTTGCAAATATTCTTGTTTTTTTTTTTTTTAGCAGAACATTGGTACTATTGTATTTGTAATAAGTAAGATTTTAAAAATCCACCTCTCTTTTCATAGTTAAGGTTATTCACCTTTGCCTTTTTACCTAATATAACAAAGTAACAAGCTTTCCTAGGCTGTGTGCTTCAGTTCTTTCACTTCTCAGGCTTTAGCAAAATGCAAAGGTTTATCTGCATTTATCCTGTGTAAGTAGGAATGCTTTTTGTCTCATCAAAAATACATACTAGGAATGTTCTGTTAGTATTTGTTTTTTGAAGTCCAGAGTTGATTTGATTTTTCTCAGAACCTCATTTTTTTTCTTCCTAATCTACTTGACTCTGTCTCTTTTATAGCTTTTAGCATTTGTGAATATGTCTGATTTTTCTGATTTAGTTTTAGCATAGAAGTAAAAAGTGTCTTGAATCCTCCCATAAATTAATTAAAATCTACTGAGGAGAAGAGAAGTGACCTTTAGGTGTTCTCACAAGAGCTTTTTCTGTCTGTGTATGTGTGTGTGTCTCTTCTCCTTCCTCCATCTTACAGCCTATATCTCTAAAACATGAGTTTCAGCTCCTATGTGTGTGGTTTTTTTTCTTCTCCTCTTTTCCAAAACGCCCGTGCAGGACTGGATTGCCAACAGACTGTTCCCATTCTGAAGTAGGATCCGGTAGTTCTCTTGGCTCACGTGCTGTTTGGAGCGGTATCGAAATACTCTGGCAGTGTAGAAATGCGACTTTTTCAACTTTCTTTTCACTATGAACTTGGTGGGCAAATAGCCCACTCCAGCCTTGTGGTGGGACTAACTCACAGAAATTTCAGAACTCCAGCAAACAGCTGTCCACAGCTGTCTTGTGAAACATGTATTTGTTTGGGTCACGCGTTTCAGATGAGATTTCTGTCAGTTCTAGAAGTTAGCTGTTGCCGAATTGTAGAGGAGAGATATACACGAAAGGGAAAGAGTCTGAAATTGTAACCTATCTGCATTTCTAATGACTGTCATGTAAATTAGGTATAATTTTGTTTTTCCTCCCTTCCACTGATTTGTTAATGAGATACTGAAAAACCCTGCTGTTAATGTGCAGCCATGTTGAGTGCATATCACTTTTGTCAAATTGTCAATTTGTTTATAATTGTAGGTTTGTTGTGTTATTTTAAAAGCAAGGTTTGGGGTTTTGCTTCTTTTTCTGTAATGTAATTGCAAGTTGACCACTGTCATTTTAGCTAATGGGTTGTTTTTCTTCCCCTTGCCACATAGAGAGCAGAATGTCTGTGGAATGAATCAGGATTTGACTGGACAAGGAATGGGGAAGATACTGAACCCAATCAGCTCCAGCAGCCCTGCCCATCAGGCCATGTGCAGTGGGAACCCAGGTCAGGATATGACCATCAGTAGCAATATAAATTTTGCCATAAATGGCCCAAAGGAACAAATGGGCATGCCAGCAGGCAGGTTTGGTGGTTCAGGGGGAATGAACCATGTGTCAAGCATACAAGCATCCACTCCTCAGGGTAGTAACTATGCACTAAAAATGAATAGCCCCTCACAAAGCAGCCCCGGCATGAACCCAGGGCAGCCAAACTCTATGCTTTCCCCAAGGCATCGTGTGAGCCCTGGAGTGGCAGGAAGTCCTCGCATCCCACCCAGTCAATTCTCCCCTGCAGGAAGCTTGCATTCCCCCGTGGGAGTCTGCAGCAGCACAGGAAATAGCCATAACTACACCAACAGTTCCCTGAACGCACTTCAGGCCCTCAGCGAGGGCCACGGCGTTTCTCTAGGATCGTCGTTGGCTTCACCTGACCTAAAAATGGGAAATTTACAAAATTCCCCTGTGAATCTGAATCCTCCCCAGCTAAGCAAGATGGGAAGCCTGGACTCTAAAGACTGCTTTGGACTATATGGGGAGCAATCAGAAGGTACAACTGGACAAGCAGAGAGCAGCTGCCATTCAGGAGAACAGAAAGACAGTAGTGATAGCAGCATGCCACCGATTGTCAGTGGCGAGAGATCTGATGGACAGAATAAACTGCACGACGGAAAAAGCCAGACAAAGCTCTTACAATTGCTGACCACCAAATCAGATCAGATGGAGCCTTCGCCTTTGTCCAGTACCATGGGAGACGTTAGCAAGGACTCCACGGGAGGGTTGCCTGGGTCTGGTTCAACACATGGAACCTCTCTCAAGGAGAAGCATAAAATTTTGCACAGACTATTGCAGGACAGTAGTTCTCCTGTAGATTTGGCCAAGCTCACAGCAGAGGCCACAGGCAAAGAACTGAACCAGGAGTCCAGTAGCACAGCTCCTGGTTCGGAGTTGACTGTTAAACAGGAGCCAGCGAGTCCTAAGAAGAATAATAATGCACTACTTCGCTACTTGCTAGATAAAGATGATACTAAAGATATTGGTTTACCAGACATACCCCCAAAACTGGAGCGGTTGGACAGTAAGACAGACCCTTCCGGTAGCACAAAGTTGATACCTATGAGGACAGAAAAAGAAGAGATAAGCTTTGAGCCTAACGAACAGGTAAGCAAATCTTTGCATTACGTGTGAATGAGATGTTCTAGGCCTGCATTCCTGCCATCTTAATTTTTTCCAGACTTCCTCTACGAGTAATTTATTGCCACTTCAAGGGGCTGTTAAGGTGTCTTTTGAAATCCAGTCTTCACTCAGTTTGGTGTTACTAAGCTGTGTGCACCACTCTGTCTAAAAGAACAGACTCTGTCTGGGAGGGGATGGATTCTGTAGGGACCGAAAGCTGGGGACCCTTTCCCAGCTGGTAGTTCGAGTAAGAGAAAATACTTGTAACAGTTGGTTAATGCTGACTTACTGACAGCTTTTCCCATAGGGCTGCTGTTGAGTTGCTGTGGGCTAGATGGGCTCCTGACCTAGCCCAGCATAGCAACTACGCGTCTCCTGCGTCAAGCAGGTTCCTGTTCAGGGACAGGAGCTGTTTGAAGGGACTGATACCAACAAAGACGTTACGGGTCTTTGTGCTATATACTTCATCCGCAAATTAAAATCAAGGCAAATAGTCTTCTCTTATTTCTGTGCAAGTTAGGGAGTTTTATTGTTGGGCTTTTTTTTTTTTACTTTAAAAGTTTTTATGTTCAACCCCAAGTTCCTGTGGATGATTAATTGTTCAGTGCAGAGATCGCATCTCCCTGTGCAAGGTTATCTGCATTGAATTTTGCATTCAGAATTTCTCTGCGTTCTGTGCATGATTGTTTGGTGCTGTACTGCATAAAAAGTGTTATTTCACTGGCCACCATGTAGAATTCACTTTCAAAAACCACCAGGTTCACCATCACCCAGAATGCTCCACTTTCAGAGCTTTGCAAGAAAAACGGACCCAGCAAAAGCAATTTGCTACTTCAATATTACTGTTTATTTTATTTATAAAATGAGTAGTTACAATATCAGTTTTAGTGTGAGAAATTTTCTGGGGAGTTTATAACTAGCTGGAGTTGATGATCCTTAGCTTTGTCCTACGCTATCAACTCTCCCAGCTGGTCATTAATCCCTAGGCAGTGCCCTGCACATTAAGCCTTAGTTTGTAAATCATGATCAGATCATACATGGTGCAAATGGTCATGACTCTCATTCTCAGCCATACCTTTCACTTTTAAAATATTGTGTATTTTTAATATGCGGACTGGGTTTGAGCTTGTTTATTTTGTAAATATGTTATCTTTTTATTCTTGGGTGTATATAAATAGATTTTTTTTATTACTTTCTGTACTGTATTTTGAGGCTGTGTAGGCATAGACAACATTTTCTTAGCCCTAACTCACAGCGTTGTATAAATACATAATTTTTAATATTTGCTATATTGTATTTTGAGGCTGAGTAGGGATAGACAACATTTTCTTAGCCCTAAGTCACAGCATTGTTTTTTTTTTTTTCTACTTGGACCTTTCAGCAGTCTCTAACCAGTAGACAGTGCTTTCAGCAGTGGTTATAACCACAAAACGTGGAGGCCAAACATGCCACTACGGTGCGGATGCAGCATTGTTAAAATTTCAGTTATCCAAGCATTTCCTAAGGTTGCTTCACTTCTTCTGTTTCAACTGAATTTGACAGCATTGCCATTATGTAGGAGCAGTTGTGGGTTTTCAATCCTTCCCATGCTTTAGGGGGAAACTGAGCCAAATTACACTAATTTCTACAGGGATTAATCCTCAAGCCGGGATGTTAGTTCAGTTCTGAATACAGCTGGTATTTTGTAGTGCCTGTAGAGGGAGGGCTCACATGCTCCGTGAGAAGCTTTGTTAGACTAGAAAAACACGGATGTCAAGAAGTTCACAGCTAAACTGGCAAGAATAAACTGTTGTAAAAACATCTACTAGATTTTGATTCCTGGTTCAGATTCTACACGTTGAAGTCAATGGCATTATCTCAGATAGTTCTGGATTGAAGGCAGAGATCCTTCAGTCCTCAGTATTTTATATTGGACAAGAACAAAGAAATCGTTAATCAGAAAAAAAAATTATATCCATCTAAGTAGATCAAAATCATGGCCTTCACAGCTATCTACTATTCTATAAGTCTGTGAAGGTGAGCTGCTCTCTAGGGATGTTCCCATTGCCTGGTGGTAGCCTAGATGGCTAGTTAATCTTTTTAATGACTAAAGATAGGCAAGTTGTGTCTCACCCTGAACGTAAACATGTAACTGTAAGACTAACTTTAGAGTCTTCAGTGTCCACAAGCATTACAGACCTCAAGCATTTAAAAATCAGGTCCCCAAATATTACGAACTTTGTAAAGTGAATAGTCTATTAATTTTTTATTTTTAG
Source organism: Tetrax tetrax (assembly GCA_009806455.1). Classification (NCBI taxonomy): domain Eukaryota; kingdom Metazoa; phylum Chordata; class Aves; order Otidiformes; family Otididae; genus Tetrax; species Tetrax tetrax. Next base: position 780,322 of record WHYT01017389.1, on the reverse strand, counting down.
GCTTCATCTTTCTGAGGTTAGGGGAAGGATTTGAGGGGGCAGGAATACAGAGTATGGATGTATTGCCTTTTCTTAAAATTTGAAGACTGAGATTGCTGCTAAGGAGAGAGGGAACCAGAGGTACAGGAAGGCCCGGGAGTTGGGGCTGTTCAGAAAACCACGAAGCAGTGCAGGACCCGTGATAAAGTGGTAAGGGCTGAAGGGCTGGGGCTTCCTCAGCGCCGAGGTAAGGAGGAGCCAGTCCCGCGGCCGCGATGGAGAGCTGCTGCATAATGACAGAAGGACTTTTGTTGCTCTCATTGGTTGTAAATGGAGTTTTAAAACCTACTTAAAATGCAGTGAAGCCTGGAGCTGAATAAACAGGAGAAGTCCAGTGTGGAGTAGGAGAGGAAATGGTGGGGAATATAAAATAATGTAAGCGTTAATCTAGCTGAAGGCCAGGCCTTTAAACAAATAACCACTTTACCCCAATTATAAAATCACTGAAAATATTTAGCATCAGAAACTCTTCAGCTTTGGAAGACGGTCTCCCACAGGAAGTGCTCATTGCCTAAATTTAGATCAAAGCTGGAACTATTTAGTACAAGACTAGAACACAGATTCTTGTGCTAAATTCTTCCATCCTCCTGCATGTGTCCCCCCCGCCCCGCCTTCTTCCTCCTCTATGTAAAAATTAGCCGTGTGCTTGTGTTACCTATTTTGCAGGTTTATTTAAAACTTCTCCTCCCTGAGGAATGTTGTATTTTTAAGTAATTAGTCACTGGAGTGCGCAGCTTCTCTGGAAACTGCACCGGAGCGGCAGTGGGATGGCCCCTGCAAGGGGGATCGGGGTGTTGGGAGGCAGCAGAGCCATTACGTTTTCTCCTTTTACTTTTGGTGTGACTTTCTGAGCAGGAAATGCTTTGAAGTGCACCACTGTACTAAAAATAGCAGTCTTCTAGGTAGTGTGTTTAAACATACACTTCTGCAGAGAGCAGCAACTGACAGGAAGCCTTTCTCAAATGGCAGAGAATATTTCCAGCACCGCCGTACCTTTTTCCCTTCCTTGGTGGGATGATGGTTATCAAGCTCTATTAAGCTGATTGCTATTCCAGTTAAGGCAGCTGTGGGGGAGAGGTTGAAAGAGAGACCTGCTGGGGAGGCTCAGCAGAACTTTTCCTACAGCACCAACAGTAGTAGGACTGCTGCTATCAAGCACTGCAAGCGCTCGTATCATTCCCTACTGTTAAAAAGGGAAGGCAGTGGAAACACGAGTCCTGATTTGCTACAGATTTGTTTTATGGGGTATCCCTCAGCAGTAAGCCTACACTTCCCTGCTGGCCCACCAGCTCCCATGGAGCTGCTGTGGTGGAACTTCATCCCACGCCGTCCTTCCCTGTGCCCCACTGTTTGCGCTATCTCTCAAAAAACCCCTCGTTGTTCTGGCTGCAGCCAGCACTCACTGCTGCTGGTCAGGACCATCCCGTGTAGTGATAGGCATCCTGTGTACGATCAGCATCCCGTGGAGTGATCAGCCAGATCTGACAAGGACTAGCTAACAGCTCAGGGGAAGGACAGTGAAAGCACAGGGGAATATCAGAGAAATGCCCTGCCCAGAACAACGTCAGGCATTGCCTTGCTAAAGAAACATTTTGTTTAGCCATAGGATTTCGCACTGCAAACTCTTCTGTAAAATTGAGTGTGGATTATTATATTCATCTTACAGAGGAAGCAGCTAAGATTTAGAAATATGAAGTGGTTTATTCTCTGAGAAAGCACTTGGCATAGTGCAGAGTGAAAGCCTTATCTCCCTAAGTGTACTCTCCTCTTTTTTAGCCAACAGACAGTATAGGCAGCCTGTTTGTCTGACGGGGGCTTTGCAATGCCACAGTCTCCACCAGTGCTGTTCTAGAAATCGTCTTAAGCATGTACCTTTTTGTCCTAAAACTCAGAAACTGTTCTGGTGTTCCTCACACACTTTGTGAACTCTGCTCTCCTCTTGCTTTATGTGGAAACCGTTATCTTCTCAATATTAAAATATTTTCTTTACACATGCCCCTTATCTTCCAAAAAAAAAAATTATTTCTGATATCCAGAATCCATTAAATTCATGAAGGACATCGGTTTCTTCTTGAAATTCTATCAAAACTTTAGAATGGCATTCCATTTTCTGAATGCTTGTCGACTGCAGTTCTCTTCCCAGAAGTTAGTAGTAGATTGGCCTGATAATATGATGGGATTTCTAGCCAATTGTTTGTTTAATGCAGTTACCGGGGAGAGAAATACTATATTGATTCCATTTCTGATTTACTTTTTCCTTCTTTTTATAATCCTTTAATTTGTGGCCAGTTTGGAGCGGGGATTTGATTTTGTTTACCTTTTATGGTCAAATGTTTTGCCCATGCTACAGAGGTAGCTTATGAGCTAACTTGGGGTTTATGTAGGGCAGGTATCATTTCAAGTTGTGTCCCCAACAAAAAACATCCTGTTGTAAGGAAGAAGTCTCAGATGCCTCTGTCATACATGGCCATAAAGGAAATGCATACATGTATGAAGTTCAGAATACAGGGTCACAGTGGAAACCATGGGCATTGCCCATGATGGAAAAGACATCTCCAGAGAGTTTAGGGTCTTATCCAGTCTTTACAATCCATGGAAGCTAGACAATGACATAGCAACTTTTGTAAACCAAGTTGTTGAGGTGTAACTGCCTTTCAGTAAGCAATTAACACTTTAATCTACCTTTCTCTACATGATGGTGATAAGTACTTTGAAAGGAGGTACTTTTTCAAATGCAAAAGTATTTCTAAGCACAGTTTGTCTTATATTTTCTGGCGCTTACTGTCCCAGTTCTACGGAGGTTGTTGTAATTCCATTGTAGAGATAATGAAAATATACGCATGAGAACTTTCTTGTGACACTGAGCACTTTATTAGGCTTTTTTTTTTTAAAAAAAAAGTTTTGACAAATAATTGTTTTTCAGGGAGGTTAGGATATGCCTTCTGTTTACATAAAGTTCATTTTTTGACCATTAACAAAATAGAATATGAATAAAAGAAAAATCCCATGAAACTAACCAAGTAAATATTTTAATGCTAGTTTCTGCACATATGGTGCCATTTGAGGGTGAGTGTGGAAAGACTTAGACTAACATCATAGCTTGGTGTTAATTCTAAATCTATCTTGGAGCTTTTGTAGCAGTTGAGAACCCTCATCTCATAAAAAAATAAAGAATAAATATCTGATATTGATTATGTTTAAAAAAAAGGAAGGTTATGTATTTGTGTTTTTATAATATATCTGTTTTATTTGGCCTTTCTTTGCCACTTCCTGAGAGGAATTAAAAGCATCTTGGGGAGTGCAGTTTTCTGACACATTTGGATCAATATGTTCTTCTCTGGCTTTGTTTTGGGTTTGGGTTTGGGGTTGTTTTTGTTGGTTTTTTTTACATCTGATGTTTAAACAAAGGATTACAGTAGTCAGAATGTTAAAAAAAAAAAGGAAGGAAAAAAGACACAAAATCCTGCACAAAACCAAACAAAAAACCCCCAGCAACATATAAAACTTCCCTTCACTGTTGTCTCAAATATGCTTAATGAAGGCCATATGCCTTAATTCCCCCAAAGAGTATTGAATCATCCTTTTATAATTTAAGATACTCCGCATCAGTCTCCTCTGCTGGCTCTTGCGGTCGTCTTGTACCAGATCTCCCAGTGCTCAGAACGCGGCTCCTATAAACATCGCTCACAACTGTCTCTCGAAGCGCTTTTTCCAATCTGGTTATCACCTGTCCGCCCAATGATTTAGGTTCCCTACAATCACATTTGATTCCTCCTGGCTCTGCCTTTTCTGTTGGTGTGCTCTGTCCACTCAACTGCTTGTAAGCGCCTGGAAGGCAGCGAGTCAGCGGGAGGATTTGTCAAGAGCAGGTAATGTCGGACCAACCTGTTTTCCTGAAAGTCGGTAGTGCTATGTAATTAAAAAAAATCACAGGCTTTCTGGAATATGCCATCAAATTGTACTACGTGTAGAGTAGATTTTCTGCTTTACTCGGCAGTTGTAAGGCTTTATCTTGAGTCCTGTTCTGGACATGGCACTTCAGCAAAAGCGTGGATCAACTGAAGACAGTACACAGAAGCAACAAGAGCGATGAGAGGTTATATGCTGAAGAAAACTGAGAAGAATTTAAGAAGTTGAGAGTGCGTATTAACTTCAGTTTATAATCCCAAAAGGCAGATGTTTTCAAATACAGAAACGATTAGAAGAAGAAAGGGGAACACAGTTTTTTCGCCAGATTCAAAATATGACAGGAGGGAAGGGCCTGAATTTCAGTGAGGGAGATTTTCAAGGAAAAAACCTTGAATAGTAAGGATGGCAGAGTGCTGAAACCAGTTCCCTGGGGAAGCTGTGGATTTTCTGTCACTGGATGTCTTTAACAAGAGGCTGTATGAACTTCCGTAGGGAATGGCATACACTGATTTTGCCTTGAGGCTTTAAATTTCTTCCAGTCCTCTGATTCTGTGATTTCCTACCATTTTGCCAGTAACACCAGCCTCCAGATCACCCACATGCTGCCTTTTAACAGAGTAAACTCCTTGCACCATATATTCCAATCTGTTAGACTAGGAGTTGGTGTGGAAGAGTAGAGAGTAATACAGTGTTTATCTGCAGTCAGTCATGCAAAAAAAGGTACTAGAGACGTAACCTCAAGGCATTTCATCTACCTTTGAATAAAATAGCTGGGCTTGCCCAGGAGCAGGTAAGCTGTGGCAGCAGGGGTTTAGTATGGACTAACATGCAGCGCTTCCTGGCTGGGCTGTGAGCGCCTCGTTAGGAAGTTTAAAGCCATCTCAGGTATTTCTGCATTATCCCGTGATCTGCAGCATAAGCTTGTTCTCGGTAAGAAACAAGTCCATGATGTGGCGGTAGGACAAAAAAGAACAGGAAGAAACTGTATTTCAGTTACGTACGTGTTTGTGGTGTTGTTTCTCGGTTCCCCATCCTTCATGGCTGGCTGCTCACTCTCTGCCTCTTTTCCATCACTGCACATTTCCTAATGAAGGCGCTGATTTTAAGTACGTTTTTGTTATAAATACCATCATGAAATGTTTCCTGTGCAACTTAGTGGTAACTTGAGACTGGACTGCCTGTTGGAAATTATTACCCAAAAGAGTTTTACCCTATTTAAAGGTTTAGGATTGGAGAATATACTTGGAATAATTTCCAAATTTCAGTCAGAAAAATATTTTAGTTCTGAGGGTTTATAGACAGAGATGCTGAACAAAAAAAACCATACTGGTGAAAACCAGTGTTTTTAAGAAAAACATGCAGGTCAGTATCTATGTTAGTATAGGATGAACTTAATTTTTTTCCCCATCTTCATTTCACCGTAAGTTTCTGCTGAATTCAATGTAACTAGATTTCTTCTCTTACTGTAGAGAAGTTACTTTGATTTGGGAAGTTGTGGATAAAATAAATTCCTAAATCTAGTAACTACTTGAAAGGTTTTAATTTACAGAACTTAATTGAAATGTATGTTTCTTCCCAGTTAACTTACATAGAGCAATTCAGTGTTAATGTTTTGAATGTAACAAAGAAAATGCATATGGGGGAATTGTTTAGCCATGAAGCAAGTTTTACATGGTATGCTTTTAATCAGGTCCTAAAGAGACTAGAAATGTGATTGTGCTGAAAGGAATATTGGTTATACCTACATAAACCTCCCTTTTCATCACTGTTGGATCTCTTCCCCTGACAAATTGTCCATGCTGTCTGCACTGGTCACAGAGCGCATGGGAGAATTTCTTTACCTTCTCCTGAGGTTTGGATCATGTGAATCTGTACGTCCCGATGCCAGGCTTTTGAAGAGGTGCCAGTGCCACACTGGGCTCCCCAGAGGCAAGGCAGATGAGCCCTGGGAAGCCTGCACAGTTCCCTTTCAACAACTTTGTGAGCTTCCTCCACATCAGGCTTCGTGCAGGAAGCATCCAAAGCCGGTGCGGGAGTAACGGTTGCGGGCTGCCTGGCTCGGCACGAGCAGGACGCTGACAGCAGGCGAGCAGCGACGTGTACTGTGGGTTTGTGTTTTTTTTTTCTTGCAGCCAGGCAGTGAACTGGATAACTTGGAGGAGATTCTGGATGACCTGCAGAACAGCCAGTTACCGCAGCTTTTCCCAGATAGCCGCCCAGGCGCGCCAGCGGGCTCAGTGGACAAGCAAGCCATCATCAATGACCTCATGCAGCTCACCAGTGACAGCAGCCCCGGCACGGCCGTGGCCACCCAGAAACCAGCAATGAGGATTTCGCAGAGCAGTGAGTCTGCCTTCCGCGCGCGTGTGGGCCAAGCTTGTGAACCCCCAAAGCGGAGGCCGTGGTGCCCCTGGGTTGGCCGGGGAAAAACGGGGCAGCTCCTTGTCCAGCTCTGGTCTTGTGTGATGACATAGCGCCATCTGCGGTCATCCCATTTCGAAAGATATGTGGAGGTTATGTCTAATTTGCACAGCGCCCTGGAAGTCTGTGCCCTCTGAGGAGTTTTAAGGGGTTCCCTCAAGAAAAAACAAAATGTCCCCTGCTGTGGTTATAGGTGATGCTGCTGTTGCGGGGGCTTTGGCGTGGAGAGCACGTGCATTTTGTTCTGATGCAGATCGCTTCTTTTCAGTAAAAGGAATGAGGGAGGCTTTTCTAAGTGTGAAGGAGAGTCGTCTTCTAAAACCACAAGATTAATAGAAAGATGTATGATTAAGAGGAATGCCCAATTTTAATTTGAAATTGTGGCTTTTAATTGAGTCACTTCCAGCTGACAGTGTTCCTTAACTTTATTAATTAACTTAGAAATCAGTGTTGAAATGTTGGTCTGCTACCATAGAATAATGGAAAGTGAGCAAGACAGGAGTCTTATCAGCTATAAATGTTGAAGAAAATACTTCATTTTTTTCCTCCTGTTGGCTAGGATGGCAGCGTCTATTTACTTCCTTAAGTGTACACTGGTGGGTTTTTTATAAAACATAGAGCTTAGATAGTATTTTTAGCCATTCTGATGATACTAAAATAACACTCTGCCACTTTCAAATGAACTCAAATTATTACTTAGAAATGTTTAAATTAATATTACTATTAATAATAAACATTGCTGTTTAAATTCTAATTAAAACCACCACATATCCTTAAATTATCATTTGTTATCAGTGTTGCTCAGAGAAAGATGCTTGGATTTAAGGTATTCATTTTTGTAAATATGAGAATACTAACAGCAGCAACACATAAGTCAGAAGGAAATCTCTGTGCATCTAAAATCTTTCACATATTTCTGCTGAAGCAAGGTCTTCTGGTTCCTTCCACTGGAGCCTTTTGGCTTTCCAGAGTTAACCTGCCTTTAAATCTGCTTTCAAAGATACTGGCAGTACAGTAACACTGTGACTGTAAATGAGAGCGTCGGTGGTTAGCAGCAGTTCTGTAACAGCAGCATCCTGTTTCCCATGTGAATTAAAACCCTAAAACTTTTTCCCCCAGCTCAGTCTTGGGTCTGTTCTTGATTCCCGTAGGGAACTATTTCTGCCTTGTTTTCAGTAGAAGAGTATACAGAAAACAGGCACACAGAAATAGTGAGTGGCTTCTCACATGCTCACTGAAAAGCAATCTATAATAAATGTGAAATCATACACAATTCCAAAACAGGTTTGAGTTTGTTTTTTTTTTTTCCTGGAGAAATAATCAGCTTTGATTTTATGGGTTTTATGTGAAAATACTTAAAATATTTTTATCTTTTTTTTAAAAAAAAAAAAAAAAAAAGACTTGAAAACTGCCAGATTTGCCAAATTACCAGAGTTTGGTGCATGAGGGACAGGGGAGTCTCCTTCAGTTCCATCCTGACCAAGAGAATATGTGATCTGAGCACTATCACATCTCACCAGCTACGTTGTTATTTTGAGCTGCATTTCCAGCTTTCCTTTTTGTAGGATCAGTGGGCGCTGAAAAAGCTGCCCTTATAATAACTTACTAATCTAGGTGATTTTTCAAACTGCTGGGGCAAACTCTTCTGAAACTGTCACTGAAGTTGGTTTTGGTTCAATCCTTAGACTTTATGATGACCCTAAGCTTGAGAATGTTTTTTTTTTTTGTCTCATAAGTTATGTTTGCTTGTTTGAAGAGACAGTCAAGACAAAATTTTTATCTCATGCTTAGGAATTTAGGTGTATGTGATGTGATGTATTTCCTTATATATGCATATAAGCAAATTCACCTGGCAGAGAATTTACATCAAAAAAATAAATAAATACAATGAGTTCCTGTAGTCTGGTTTTGTAAAATAAGAAGAAAAGTCAGAGACCTTTGTTTCTGTACTTCTTAACAAGCTTAATAAACCTCATCTAAGTTCTCAAATTCAGAAGTATCACTGCTTTCATCTAAAATAAGAAAGAAGTGCTTTAATTTCTTTGTAATGTAGTGAATATAAAAATGCAGAAGTCACTTTAAGGATGCTGCTATATCAGAGACTCTCCTAGGGAAGCTATCAGGAAGTATTGCAAATAATAATTTCAAAAAAAATTGTTAATGTATTTGTATGTATTTTGTTGGTATGATTGGAAATGGAATCACAGGCACAAGGTCAGTGTTTGCTTCATGTTTGAGTACTAGTTGTGCACATAGGGGATGCTTTTATGCACTGGAACATTGCCCAAACACCAGCTGAGCCAGATGCTCACCGGTCAAGGTCTCAGGCTCACTTTTGTGAGACAGTCTGCAGTTTCTTTTGAGGAGGCTGATTTTAAGAGCACAAAACACCTCAGCAGAAGAAAACAGTTACATAAAGGTGACAACAGCCATCAGGCATGGTTCTGTTTACCAGAATATTATGGTGTCAGAGGTCTAATTCTGGACTGCTTATCTGTTGTTGCTGAATCATGGAGGTTTTTACTTTTATTAAAAAAAAAAAAAAAATGGGAGAGACATCTAGAAATGGGGCTACAGGTTCCAATATAGACTCAATCTGTCCTTAATTTTGGTAACTTCTTCGGGGGCACAGCTTATGTTGGAAAACTTTCAAAACTGAGATAATTCCTAACAACCTGCCTCAGGATGACATCTGCAGGCAATTTCAGTCCTACTAGGTATAAGATTAATTGCCAGTAGCATGCACATCACATAGTGATGTATTTTGCTGTAGTGGCTCTTCTGTAAGTTAAAGTGCATCATTTAAAGTTTTTAAAATATAAGTCATATCTCTTTTAGTGTCAGAATGTTCCATTTTGAAATTTACATACAAATGTCAAGAAGGGATGTTTCTCAGACAGATATGGAGTGGGTAAATTATGCAGTATTAAATAGCTCAGACCAAGAGCTTAAAGTGTGTTTGGGTTCTTCTTTTTTTTTTTTTTTTTAACAAGTAAAGTTTCCATTCTTGTAACTTTGCTTTTTTTCCTTTGCTCCTCCTGTCTAGCTTTTAATAACCCACGAGCAGGGCAACTGGGCAGGTTATTACCAAACCAGAATTTACCACTTGACATCACACTGCAGAACCCAACAGGTGCAGGAACTTTCCCACCCATAAGAACGAGTAGCCCTTATTCAGTGATACCTCAGCCAGGACTGATGGGCAGGAATGAAGGGATGATAGGAAGTCAAGGAACTTTAGGCAACAGTAGCACAGGTAAGACAACTTTCCATTTTTTAAAATATACTTGAGTAGCAGCCTATCGCATGTGTAACTTAATGTTGCGGTTATTACATGTACAGGTAAAGATAAGTACTTTCCAAAGAAAGTCTGGAAAAAATCATGTTTCATGGGCTGTTATTTATTGACCTATTTATTTGTAATTTCTGTTTCTGCATATATTTAGTCCTGTTCTTTGTGCATTTCTTTTCACTTACCTGTAAACCTCTAGATGAACACATTGTACTGGCAGTCAGAGTCTGTTCACATCAATGTTCCAGATTCAGCTAGGGCTTAGATAGGTAGAGATCCAATCTTTCTGCCTCAAAAAAGCAAATAAATGAACCACTTCTCTGTAGAGGTAGTTCTTTCAAAGCAAAATTGTGGGCAGTACTGTTGCCTTTGTGATGTGTATCTCTGCAGACCTTGGTTTTGCCCTTGGTTATTCTTTATTTATTAGCCTTAGTTCTCATTTTAAAATTAAAAAAAATATAATGTTTTAATCATTTTCTGAAACTTTTTGCAAACCATCAGATGTTACAGTGGTATTTCTTAGCTTTTGTTGTGGATTATGCCTGATCTGTGGTGCATTGACTTCTTCCTGTTGCCCTAATATTGTACAAATATACCATAGGAGGTTTCACAAGAAAAGTCTGGCTGATGGACTTATTTCAACTAGTACGTAGTCTGAGACTGTCCAAGTGTACAACAACTGCTAAGAACTCTGAGTAACTAAATGGGTATTGTAAGTCCTTTCAGCTGGCTATTCACTGTCAAAATTTTATATTTAGTTTGCATCGATATTAAAAAAGACATGCTGCCAGACACTGAAATATCCTGTTTAAGCAGTTTAGAGGTCAATTTGTAGTCTTTCAAGTGTCCTACTACTTTCATGTTCTGTATACATATTAGAGGATGTTATTCATCTTATGTTTACAAGTTAGAGTATTATCTGTGTTCCTGCCATTTGCTCTAGCACACCACATATTTCAGCTGATAGAATATGTACACAAATAGAAGAAACCTGAGAATGTAACACTGAAGCAAATTTTGTACAGCAGCTGAAACAATGACCCTCTTCAGAGGGTTTTTCTCCTTGGTTATATATCACCAAATAACTGAAGTGGCGAGTAATAATTTTTTTATGTGGCTTTTAGTATTCATTTAAGGATGCTGCAAAATGCAGCTAGGGAGACCAGTAGTCCAATATGAAATCAGTATTTTGTCTGCTGTCTGGACTGTATAAAATTGAAATGTATAAATATTATGAATGTATGTCTTTGGGTTTGGGGGGGTTTTGTGTTGGGGTTTGCTTGGGGTTTTTTTTGCTACTGTCAGAGTGCAGTACTCTGTATATTCCAAGTGTAAATAAACCGTATCAGTTGTTTACAGTAGATGTAGGAGGACTTCCCCTAAAATAACGGTAATGAACTTCAGCATCTATCGGAAAGTTCCTGTGAGTAATTTCCCTGCGTCGTATATTGGTTCGCAATTGTCTGGGTTAGCCTTGAAGCTAAGAAGGCTCTAGGTCCCGAATGAAAGGACTCATGAAAAGATGTTTGCAGAATGCGAATTTAAATGTAATCCTTCTGATTTGTAAGCGTGTGTAGCGATTACATGTTGTTTCTCAAATCTTCATTCTGACTTAGCACTTGGAAAGTAAAGCACTGACACACACACCAGCAAACGTGATTCATTTCCTGAGGAAGGAAGTTAGGGCTATCCACACGCCCTCGGCACCTGTTGCAGACGACATGTGGGAACACTTACTCCGAATTCCAAATTTACATTTCAGCAGTGATAAAAGGATCTTCCTCATGTAATATGTATAATAATCTCCAGTCCCTTGACTAAGCAGCGTAAGGCATCATTCTGTAGCTTTGCACATCTGGACAGGCAGTTGTGGTACAATGTGCTTTAAGTGAAACTACTGCATTTTCATTGCTAAAAATGCAGCTCATCAGGCAGTTGTAACTCTAACACTGTTCTGAATCGTGTGCCGGCATCTAAGTCTGTTTGGCTTTTGTGCAGGAATGATCGGTGGCAGCGCCCCTCGGCCTGCCATGACATCTGGAGATTGGGGAAGCCAGGCTCCTGCTGTGAGGGTGACCTGCGCGCCCACAGCTAGTGCCATGAACAGGCCGGTGCAAGCAGGCATGATCCGCAACCCCACGGCCAGCATCCCCTTGAGACCCAGCAACCAGCCTGGCCCGAGGCAGATGCTTCCCTCTCAGGTCATGAATATGGGTAAGTGTGGAGCTGTGCTTTTTTGCATAGGCCGGTTTGTCAAAGATGAAGCAGGAAAAAAAAAAACCCAAAAGACTCAGTTCAGTTATAGATTTGATGAGAATCATATTCCACAGTGAAAGCTGCCTGTGGAAGTGGGAAGGAAGGTGTGTAAAACACTAACTTTTAACACATATATTGGTATGAACAATCCCTGCTACTCTGTAGCTCCACAGTGGTGTGGCCAAAGAAATATTATTTGAAATTGCTCTTGTTCACTGAAGATATGGGGGTTTTAAAGAGGAAATACCAGGAATATTATTGTTGTTCTTGGTCACTTTTAAAGCAAGTACATTATTATGTTGACTCTATATGCTGTCTTTTTTTATGCTTATCTTACTAATTTTTTGCATCTGTGGTGTCATATCTGCTGGTTTGTGGTTTTGCACCACTTTCGAGTTCTCATGTTATTTTCTCAACTTTTAAAAGCCATTTTTAACAAAAAAAAAATCACAGTGCTTTTAAATGTGATGTTACTGAAGTCTTAATGGTTTTGGTTGCTTTTACTGTAACATAGATAATTCAATGGATGTAATTAACATGAAAGTAGATTGTTTTCACAAAAGTTATGTGGTTATTTTTCCTTGATTAGGGCCATCCGAACTGGAGATGAACATAGGAGGACCTCAGTATAGCCAACAGCAGGCACCTCCAAATCAGACTGCACCCTGGCCAGACAGCATCTTGCCTATAGATCAGGCAACTTTTGGTAGCCAGAACAGGTGAGTCTTACTGTCGCATCAAACCATGGAGAGATTTGACAGGCCCATATTTTGTACACTTCATGGAAACAAAACCCTATGTAAAACCTTCACCAAATGCATATCAGTTTAATACTTGTAGTATTTTATACTCGTGCAATGTATACATGTTCCAGTACTACTTATAAAGTTTTCCTGGTTTTATTGTTAACAATTATACTTAACGCTGAATATTTGGTCAGCAAGCCAGGCAGATAATTCTTCCATTTTGTTACCTTTGCATTTCTCATAATTTCCCTGTAGTTGAAGATGGTGGAAAAAAAATTCCCATTGCATTGCATCTGAAAGTAATCATATTTTGATCATTTACACTTAGAGATGACGGATTATTTGGTGCTGCCATTTTTTTTGTTTTATTAATCCCTGAGATTTGTATTTTTATAATCGGATTTATCATCATGAGTTAAATTTGGTAAAAGTTGTGAGTAAAAATAATTCTTTCAGAGAAAAATTGAACATTATTATTATTGTGGTATATAAGAGAAATGGTGAAAAAACAGAAGTTAATGTCATTGTTTAACATACAGAATTTAACAAATGCTTTTTTTTATGTATAAACTTTGTCTTACCATATATATTCATGCCCATTTACAATTTGAGAGAGGTTTTTTGGCAGCCCCATTGATTATTTTTCCAGATCATAGATCCCTTCTTTTAATTCATCTTTAAAGTTTTCAAGCAATTTGATTCAAATAATTTTTTTTTTGCCCTTTTACTGATTTATTGTAATTCCACCTCTGAGAATTATAGAAACTTCTCTATATATGAGATTGATTAATACTTTGTGGTGTTTTAAAGGTATGTCATATACATGCTTATTTTTATTTTTAGTCCAAGGTCTAATTTAAAAGAACTATGTTTTTGTTAGTTTTCCTGCTTGCCATCCTTTGGGTTTTTAGGTGTGTAGCCTGACAATGCAGATCTCTCCTGCTTAGCTTAGACATAGAGATTAGACTTCCATGGCAACCATATATCTCATTATGGAAACTAAATACACAAACATGTTTCTTTGTTTTTCCAAACAGATACGTAAAAAGGGTTTACATATAGTGCTGTTTCCTCCCTCCACGTGAGACAGCTTTTGTTGTCTCTGAGTAATTATCTGGGATGAGATTCTGCCGTGATGTGCGCACATAGTAACTGCCCTTGCTTGCAGAATGCTGTGCTCTTTATATTTTCTATTGTAGTCCTGTAGTATTGTGTGTGAAGTAGGGCTCATGTGTGAACTGCAAAACAAAAATGTCATTTGGCTGCAAATAAGGTGTTATTTCAGATTTAGTTTGTTACTCAGTAAGTTTTGTCCTTTGGGTTTGGAATAAACCTTTATTCTGCCTTTGTAACTGTTGAGTGTGCATTGCCTACAAATTCAGGGGTGAGGTACGCAGGGTTTATAGAGCCGGCACGCTGCCTGACAGTATCCAGATTCTTGCTGACACCTTTCTAAGGCACATAACCAAGGTGCATAAGCTGGTACCCAAGGGTGCAATTCCATAAGATGGGTTAGGCTGATGCAGTGTTTTGCTGCAAAGAAAAAGGGGAATGTCCTTTTCTCCCTGCTCCCTCATCCTTCTGGCCGGCTCTTCCAGATGTTCAGTTTCTGCGAGCTCAGACAGTCCTTGGACTCCTCTGTGATCTCTTCGACTTGCTTAGTCTGATAGAAAGCCAATTAAGAAGAGTTTCTGTGGAAGTCAATTCTTTTTCTACTTGTGACAGTATACTTAACATCTAAAATTCAAAGTTACAGTTAGTTAAAAAAATATATTTGGTCTTCTGTGTTCAGTGACTGTGTTCAGTTGTTCGTTCAGTATTCTATACTGACTTCTGTGCTCCTCTGTTGACCCTGTAACGTGAAATTGGCACTTGGCCGTACCTTTGGTCTGCTTGCTTATTTGTCACCTATACCATGCTTGTAGGGTCTTGACAAGCATCAGTCACGGTATTTAGCCATTTCTTTCGGTAACATAACTTTCATTCAGAATAGTTTTCTGAACAAAATTGGCAGTGAGTAAATAATTTCTGTCTCCACTTGTTAGTTCAATTTGCGTACTAATCCTCTGATATTATTTCTTGTTTTTCAGCAGCTGTTTACCAACGCTGTGCTCATGTTTTGACAGGCAACCGTTTGGCAGCTCACCAGATGATCTCTTGTGTAATCATCCTTCATCAGAGTCACCAAGTGATGAGGGTGCTCTCCTGGATCAGCTTTACATGGCATTAAGGAATTTTGATGGTTTAGAAGAAATCGACAGGGCTCTAGGAATACCTGAACTAGTTAGCCAGGTACACTGGACGTTGCATTGCATGTATTCGGTATTGCATTTAAAGGATACAGTGTCAAGGTGGAGGTAAAACGTGTGCTGAGAAAGGGAATTATAAAACACTTACTGCAAGCTAGGATGGAGTTACATATTTTGTTGGGAGTCCATCTAACAGCTATGGGTCACCTGGAAAGCTTCCTTCAGCCCAAGGTTTAGTATTCCTTCCTCTCCCTTGCCACACTTGTCTAGCTCTCCTGCTTCTGACCTGTGGTGAGCCACTTCACTTTGTGCAACTCACCTGACCAAAACCAAAAAATTAACAGATGGTCAGAGGAACAACTCTGTGTAGGAGAAAGGTGAGATCACAGCCAGCAACAGGACATAGGAAAGAAGAAAAAAGAACACGAAGACCTAGGAGTAGAGGAGCAAGATCAAGACCTTTGTGTGATGGGGGCAACGAACTTTTCATGAGCAAACCTGTAACCTGTAATTTCACCCATAGTTTTTCCCTTAGTTGATTAATGTGTGTTAAGGGACAAGTTTCATCTGAAGCAGCTGATTTCACTCCAAGCACTTAAAACTGTAGTTTTTTTAAAATTACAAACATGCTTCCTAAACTTTGCAGCATGAATTTGTTCAATTATTTTTCATCTGTTTTTTTTCCCACTGTTATTTTTTTTTAGCATCCAGTTGGTTCTTTTCCATTTCAGTCTTACATGATGCAAAAATGTATGGTAAAAACAAACAAACAAACAAACAAACAAACCAAACCTGAGGGGGAAAAGTTAGTGCTTGATGTTTCTGGTATCAAAATGGTATTTCCAGAAACAGCCGTTTGTGTCTATGATGACTTCATATTCTCAGAGAAGACTAGAATACCTGTTTCATTTCCCAGCACTCATTAGTGTCCTGAGCATAACTTCTGAACTAGCTCTTCATTTTAGATATGAAATAGGACCAGGGAAATCCTGCTTTGGACATGTGGAAGTTATCTCCAAGCTCATTTGGTATAACATAGAACTCGATGAGGTGTTAAACTGGAGATACAATTTATTGGAGAACTTCAATTTTGCAATATGAAACTTTCATGCAATCTGACATAGCTTTTGGAATACCACCACCACAAAAAAAAAAAAAAAAAGGAATAATGTTTTATTTCAAACTAAGTGGTAAATATCTTTCTATTTAATTAATATCTCAGTGAAAACAGTTAAAGAATTTTGCAGATAAGAGAACTGTTGCATTTTAGAATATGTTTTTAAAATATCCATCAAACATTTTATAGGAGCTTGAAGTCTTTCTTTCATGAGGGCACTGAAATTTATATTAACTTGATTTCCAAGGTCAATGTGAAATAAGCTATAAAATTATTCTGGCTAGAGCAAATATTAGGGGAGTATCTAGAATGGAGTTTAGAATTGTGTTAGCTTTTTTATGGTAATAGATAATCAGTTTGTGCGAAGGTGCCCTGAAAGAATTAGGCACTCTGTTCACATTAGCTTCTGTAATAGTTCCAGGCATCTTTATTTGAAGTCATTGTTTTGTTTAAAGATACTGATAAAAATCTACTTTCTTACCCTTATTCATTTATAGCATCTTTGAATTTGTCTCAGATTCAATGGCAAAAATATGCTGGCATCACTTCATTTACAGATTTTCATACAGCATTTATCATTTCATTAGCAGAATGATAGAATGGCTGTTAAGAACATGACAAAGATTGTGGGTCTTTTTTGGAAAAAAAAAAGACATAGGAGTTTGCATCCATGAATATGTTTTGACATTCAAAAATACAATTATATTTATTTTTAAGTTGTATATTTAGGTAAAGAAAATGTATTTAATTTTCTGTTTAAAAACATTCACAGCCTAGAAGGTTGGTTTTGCAGGGTGGCTGTTATTAGTCTCGTGTAATCCTGTGAAAAGCCATATCCCGCCAACTGTCTCTGTTGTTTTACATATTTTTCTGCAGAGCCAAGGTGTCGACCCAGAGACCTTCCCCAACCAGGACTCAAGCATCCTGATGGAGCAGAAGGCTCCAGTGTTCTCCCAGCAGTACGCGGCGCAGGCTCAGATGGCGCAGGGCAGCTACGCGCCCATGCAGGACCCAAGCTTCCACCCCATGGGGCAGCGCCCGGGGTACGCAGCCCTGCGCATGCAGCCCCGGCCTGGCCTCCGACCTGCCGGCATCGTGCAGAACCAGCCAAACCAGCTGCGGCTCCAGCTGCAGCACAGGCTCCAGGCACAGCAGGTACGTCCCCTTCCATACCCGGTTCCATGCTGGCGCAGGCGCCTCTCTGGGCCGCACCTACTGACTGTCAGCGTGCTCCAAACAGAACCGGTCTTAAGCGTGTACCCTGTTTTATTATAGCTTCATTCCACTTTTAAACTGAAGACACTAGCCATAATGAGTTTTGCCAAGACACTACCTTGCACGTTCTCTGTTCCAATCTTTTTTTCCATCTTTCCGTTATTCCTTCTATAATACTGTGCAAGAATGTGCCTGGTATTTAAGCCAAGGTCTCACTAATTCTTTGAGCAAGTGTTCAGTCATGCTTTTTGTTATATAAGTCTCTTTCTGTTTGCTATATCTTGACTCTTCCAGCAATCTAAATGCTTTTATTGCTGCCTGTTACCTACATCCTTTTTTTTTTGGCCTTTGTCTACTTTTGAGGGTAATTTTAAGTTGCTGTTTCGTATTTCATTTTTAAATGTATAGGTTTGTAGTACTATAAATAAGATACTAATGCTTTTCTAGTGGAGGAGAAAAGATAATTTCTGCCTTCACACATCACACAATAAGGTCTAATTCAGTGTAAACCTCAACAGTCCCAATCTCAAAAAGGGTAGGAACTGTAAAGGCAGTATATTTGGTAAGCAGCTTAGTGCCTGTGTTGTTATTTGTATGGTGTATTGTCTTCTTAAGAAACAGGATTCTGTGAATGATAATAGGACTTGGAAAACTAGTCCCTGCTTGCCTGTGTAAAACTAGATCCTTAAACCAACTGCTCAGGGAAGTAAATGTATATACCTCTGTATACAAAATTTCCCTTTCCTTGTTTTCCTTCTAAAAACTTTTGCATTTTGGCATTGGTTTGGGGTTTTTTTTTCCCTTTAGAATCGGCAGCCACTGATAAATCAGATCAGCAGCGTCTCCAATATGAATCTGTCTTTGAGACCTGGAGTGCCAACACAGGTGAGAGAAACAGGACTTTTTAAAAAAAAAAAAACCTTTGTTTTCTTCTTTCTTCCTCCAATTAAATAGAGTAGAAATGCTATGTGGTAAATACATACAATAAATTCTAAAGCTTGAATACAAATAATACAGTCTATATGAAAAGAAGTATTTTACTGCTTTATTTCTGGGACTCTTTCCCATATGTGCGTGGGGTGGATGCTTGTTTACTAGAGATATAACTGCATTTTTAACCAAGCTTCTCATTTCCTAAAGATCCTTTTTTTTTTTTAATGAGCTACTCTATTTGCAATTACAAATTGCTGCAACATTAAACACTGGTATTATTTCAGTTACTGACTCTTGCACTGTTGGAAGTCTTTCCCAGCATAAGTATTAATAAGATTATTTTCTCCCCTTTAGTATTAATTTTAGTTATGTGGTCGGGGAATGAAAGAGCTGGAATCTTCTAGATTGCTCCAGTGGAGATGCCTCCACTGGTCAGGTTGCCTCAGAAGGGGTTATTGATAGGTGGTGATGGTTTTCCCTGCAGGGCCCTATCAACGCGCAGATGTTGGCGCAGAGGCAGCGGGAGATCCTGAGCCAGCACCTGCGGCAGCGGCAGATGCAGCAGCAGCAGCAGCAGGTGCAGCAGCAGCGGACGCTGATGATGCGAGGACAGGGCTTGAGCATGACCCCCAGCATGGTGGCCACCGGTGGCATACCAGCAACCATGAGCAATCCACGGATCCCGCAAGCAAATGCACAGCAGTTTCCGTTTCCTCCAAACTACGGTACTGGTTCCAGCCCCCCGGTGCATTTCAGCAGTGTCTTTATTTCCCTGTGTCCTCCCCGGTGCTATGTCCAAGGCCTGCTCCGACAGGCCCTTGCCTGGCTCCCTGGGAACGATGGGAAACGTGGAGCTTCAGGCCCCTTGGTAATCCTCAAATGTGACATGGTACCTTCCACTTTCCTAGCTCTAGGACCACATATTCTCTGAGCACTGCTCTTTCTTTGAGCAGTAGCAGAAGTGTGATATGTGTGTGTGTGTGCGTATATCTATACATATGAACACATACAGATGTGTGTGCACACAGGAACACGTATATGTCTATGTATTGGCTCGGTAGACTCTGAATTTTGACTACCCTCAACAAACCAATATATACAGTAAAAAGTGCAAATGAAGAAAAAGATATGAATTGATGCTGGGAAACAGCATAAGGGACCAGAAGCTTCACCAGAAGCAAAGATGTACATAATCTTTTAAATTGTTTTTATATCAGTGGGGATTTTTTGCATTTTGGTAGTGAGACATTGCTTAAGTATCAGGTAGATTCTTCCCTTCCAAAAAAAAATTAATGTGTGCATTATAATGTAATATTAGCAACTAACTATTTAATTTAAATAATAAAAATTCATTTAAGATTAGGTATTCCCTTCCCTGTCCTTAAACTTGTGCGTAGTATGATAGCTAATACCATTCTGTTGGTATGTTTTACAAAGCTGTCTACTGCCTTGTTCTGGGGGTGCATGAGACAGTTACCCCCATATGGCTATTGTTATACAGCTTCTTTATTTATAAGTACTGTGTAAGTTATATTACAATTATATTAAATAACATGAAATGTGCAAGTTCTGCTGATATAACAAATTATGTCCATCCAATTCTAAATTTGCTGTCTGCTCTTACTGACCTGTTATCCTTTACAGCAGTAAGAAGTCAAGTTAGGCAGACAGTGATACAGGACTGTATTTCATCCCACCTGATTCTTATGCCAGCATTAGGGTTGAGTATGATGTTCTTTATGAACTTAAACAAGACTGAAATGACTTGGTTTAAAACAAGATTTCTGCACATAATTGGCATGTAACAGCTTAAATTAGATTTTCTTTGCGTCTAGATTTTTTTTTCCATTTTACAAAGTCATTAAATGCTTGCACAAGATGTCATTGCCTGTTTTTGCAGGGACACAGAAACAGAGACGCTAAGGTTTTAGGAACTTCAGAAAAAGTTCAAAATTATAGCCTAAATGGTGCCATATAGTGGTCGTGCATAACTTTCACCAAAATAGATTTATAGACAGAAGCAAAATGTTTTATTTGTTGTTTTGAATGCAGTTTCTGGAAAAAAAAAAAAAAAAAAACAAAAAAAAACCAGTCAGTTGCCAATGTTTTTCTTTTCATATGTAGAGAGGAGAGACCACTTGTGTGAGCAGGACATGCAGGTAGCTGACATACTTAGGCAAAATTATTTTTTTAAAGTTACACATAAGTATTAGTTGATCTCTTGCTTTTAATCTAGATCCCACATTAAGACACAAGGTTATAGGTTCCACATGATGTAAGTAGGACTGTGTAAAGACATGTCTGCAGGTATGAGCTCTTGGCTTGTGTTAACTTCAAATGTACACTGGCTAAATTTCTCATTTTCTTCTTCAGGTATTAGTCAGCAGCCTGATCCAGGCTTCACAGGGGCCACCACTCCTCAGAGTCCACTGATGTCCCCAAGACTGGCTCATACTCAAAGCCCCATGATTCAGCAGTCTCAGGCTAATCCTGCCTATCAGTCCTCTACGGAGATGAATGGGTGGGCACAAGGGAATATGGGTGGAAACAGGTAAATCCAGAACAAAACCAAAATGAACACACAGAGTAATGGGGTCATTTATGGTCTACACTTATTTATAGGGTCGTTTATATGCAATTGTTTGCTTGTTTGTTTGTTGTTAACTATTAACCTAAAAGAGATTTCTTTTCAATTTGGCTTGACGCATTGGTTTAAATTCTGTCTTCATACAAGGCAAAGTGAGTGTGTAGCTAAAAGACCTGCATCCACACAATGCATTGCTTTGTCTGTGGTAACTGAAAATCCACTGTGTGTCCTTAAGAAGCACCTCTGCTGCACAGTGAGCTCCAGCCCCTAACCTTTGTGTGGATGCATTTCTTCCGCATACAATTTCCATGTGCTCCCACACTGCTTTCCACATGGCTGGATCAGCTGAGCTGGAGCCTATGCATTCCCTACTTCTCTGGAATTGCGATGACTGGATATCACCTCCCACTTTAAACGCTGGAGTGCAACCAGGTTCAGTCCATTAGCGCTTGCACATACTGGGGGTCAGCGTAAAACTGTCATTCTCTGAGAGCATTGTAGCATGCCTCATGCATGCAGTCACCTTTTCAGATGAGGCCCATGCTCCAGTCAGTATAGCTCTAATAATCAGTCTGTCCACGCTGAATGGGTTGGGTGTTGAACACTATCTGTAGGCAGCAAGGAGCTTCCAGATGGCAGTGATCTGTGCTTTTCACTGGAAGACAGGAAGAGCCATCAGGTTGGTGTACAGCTGTATTACTTGACACTACGGTGCACACAGATGTCTCTAGCACAGTGCTTTCATCATCCTGAAGTTCTCAGGCTGCTCTAACTATCCCAGCCCAGCAACAAATCATTTTCTTGCTGGTTGACAGAGATTTAATAAACCCAGAAAAACACTATTTCCATGACAAGGCCGATCCAAATTCCCCTTAAAGCAACTGAATCCTTGTCCTTGTCCATGCCTCTTCCTCACTGTCTTCCCTGAAGCATCTGTAGGAGGCATAGCTACCGCTGTCGCGGCTTCTACTGACACGGCAGCAGGGGCAGCTGGATAAGACTAATGGTTGGCTTGCTAAGCTGCAGCTCTACGGCAGAGACATGTCAAATGCGTTTACACAAGCCACTGAGTATTCACAATGACCTGTAATGTACTGTTTCAGCCATCCAGATAACAACTTAAAAATGGGGTTAGGTGGCCTGAAAAGACATGGAATTGGAAGGAAGAGAATGGTGGGATTTTCCAAGTTTGGTCCTGTGCCCAGAATGCCGTTGCACTCCACCAAGTCTCACAGTGCACAGCAATAGCCTAATGGAGCACCCAAATGCAAGGCTGAGCGTTAACCCTGAAAGTTTTCCTCAACTGTGGGAGCAGTGCTTCACAGGGAAGTAAAAGTCAGCCACTGATACAGAGGTGATTTCTGTGTGGCATCTGACATGCAGCAGCCCTTCCACAGTATTTCAGTCTAGTGCAGATCCTCCAAACAGATACATTGTCAGTAATGATTCCTTCATTGACTGTTGGATTATGCTCAAATAGTAGAAGAGATTGATACATAAACAGTGAAGTGTGTTTTAGGAAATAGAAAAAAGTCTCTCATATGACTTCCGACATAACGGGAAGAAAGATACTATCCAGAAAGCACTTGACTTCAAACAAAATCTGGGATGAGATCTTCCATGGTTACTCTTCCTTAGGTTGTTCTGAAACGACCTTAAAGGAACATCGAGGGTAATTGTCTTAGGCTTTATGTTGTTTCTTACAGTGCCACATTTTCAAAACCTGATGCTAAGATTTAGTAAATGAATTTCTGCACAATTGCATGTCTATATTTGTGAGCCCACTTGCCATAATTGTACGTGCAAATCTGGTATTCATATGTGCAAATAGCCTCTTTTGCAAAAAGGGGTATTAGACCAAATCCAGTATCAACTCAAGAGTCCTGTGCTGTGATAACACTGGAGGGAGAAAAAGAGGGTTTCCTTTCCCTCCAAAAATTGCTTTCCCAAAGATATTTAAAATACATACAACGCCCATTTAGACAGCTAATTGGCTGTTATTGCACACACATAACAGATTTGTACTCTGCCATAGTTTCACACGCAAAGGCATGCATTTTTGTGCACACACATGGGACCTTAAATTTTGAAAATCTATTCCTTAGATGAAAATGTAGCTGAAAACTAGTCTTTCCTTTGGAGTTGGCGTAAATGACAGTATGTACAAATTCTAGCTTAAGCTGTATTAAAAAGAGAGTAGTTTCTTAGTGGCTTCAGCATTCTAAGTCTGACACATTGCTTTTTCCATTCCTTGCTGTAGCATGTTTTCACAACAGTCCCCACCACATTTTGGGCAGCAAGCAAGCACCAGCATGTACAATAATAACATGAACATCAGTGTATCCATGGCAACCAACACAAGTGGTATGAACAACATGAACCAGATGACAGGGCAGATCAGCATGACCTCAGCGACCTCTGTGCCTACATCAGGGTTGTCCTCCATGGGTCCTGAGCAGGTGAGAATTTAAGGACTTGAGATGACAGCCAGAGGATTTTCTTTGACTTGCAGTAGTTTTTTCAGGTCTGCTGCGTTGGGCTGTAACTGCTGTAAGCCGTTACATTTCTTTTACTAGTTTTCTTGAGAAATGATGATGTTAAACAGGCTTTGTTTTTAGCTCTGCGCTCAGGTAACCAAGGTGACTCATGAGGTAGAGACCACCTTTTGCATCTAAATTTCCCACTTTGACCTTGCCCCACTGTAGCTAGCACAGGTAGTTGCCCCTGGACTTCTGTGGAAAGCGCTTGCTGATCTAGCTCCTGTTCTCAGTAGGTAAGTTTCCACAGCACAGTTGCAGGTCACCAGTGTCCTTCCTCGTTTTCTCTGCAGTGGAGACTAGCACTGAATGGCAGGCAACTGTTTCCTAGAGATAAGAGTAAAAGATGCTGGTGTGGGCAGTGTGTGGAAGATGCTTCTACTGCCACTGTGTTTATAGTACGAGACAATAGGCAGTCAGCCTCATGAACTATCAGTCTGGCATCTTCATGAGCACAAAATCCACACCTTTTGTAATGTGGTGCATATAAAATAGGTTGCTGAAGCAATAGGTAAGTAACCTGTTCTTTTCTGCTGAGAGGAAGTTTATACATTTGATTTTATCTGAGGCTCCTACTTAGGGTATCTGAAGTAAGGAAAATAAAATTTCCATTTGTTGACCTGCACTTAAACTCACACAGTACATTAATAAGTACTTGACAAACAAATCCTCTTAATTAACAGGCTCATATGTTTGTTTCAGAGCTGAACTCCAGTTTGTTCAACACATAGACTTGACATTATGGACTTTTAGAAATACTGGCAGGAAAGTACCTCTTGTGTCTTCAGGCAGCATCTTCTGCTACGGTGGACAATATTGCCTTTTTTCTGAGACCACAACATTCCAGTTTAAAGCTGGTTATATTATTGGCTTGTTAATATATGTCCTTTTTCCAGCCTAAATTTGATAACAGAGTGTTTACTTTTACATTATTGTCCTTTAGCTTAAATAGCTCTTTTCTCTTCTTGTATTTAGAAAGAGCCATTCTACCAACATGATTTTTTGTTGTTTTGAGGTTGTTGGATTGTTTTGTTTAGGGTTTCTCAGGTTTTTTTTTTTTCTTGTAAGTTAAACAAGCCCTAGTGTTTCTGTCTTTTCTTGTAGGCTTTAAATTCCCTTTCCTTTTCTGCACCTGTTGCAGTTTGAATCAGTATTTCCTAAGCACCAGAGCCATGTGCATAACACTAGTTCTTCCCCATTTCTCTTGGAATACTCTGACAGATATAGCCCCAGATCACATTTGTCTTACAGCTGCCACATACTGGTGACCTGAAGTAATTTTGATACTCCCAAATCTGTCACCTTCTCTGATATTCCCAGTTGCTAAGCCCAATTATAGCAGACTTTTTTACTATTACTAGTTCCCAAGTGCATACTATTGCACACATTTAATGTAGTAAAACAAAAACAAAGATACAAAAAAGAGTAAGGATTTGAAGGTGACAGCACAGTTTGATTTCTCAGTATGCCCGTGCTATATAATTTTTCCCAGGAACCTAAACTAAGACATACCCAGAAAGAGATCTGGGTTCATTTCAAAGGCTTCCATGCAGACTACTGTTTCCACTGGCACAGTTACTGCACTGCTTTTACTTCCCGTTAGACTACTAGATCTTGTTTCACGAGAGCAGTTACCGAACTTCCAGTAGGCTGAATAGGCTGGCATTCTTCATCCACCTCAACATTTGTTTTTCAGCCTGTCCCTTTTGTGCATCTACTTTAAACTTCATAGTTCTAACCTCCTTCTAGAAGTATGAACAGGGTAACCAGAGACAGTGATTTAACAATGACTTCACCAAAGCTGTGTAGAGTCAAGCTCTGCTTCTGATTTCTCTTTTCAGTCCATGGATGGGTTGCCTTGGCTCTGTTGGTGACAATGTGGCACTGCAGAGCGCATACCAAAATGTTATGATGCTCCCCAAATCCTCTTCAGCCTGTTCTTAAATAGATGAAAGTTGCATTCCTTGTTCCCAGATGATATTGCCTTCCTTTTGTCTGCATTAAATTGCATTTCTTAGATTGAGTCTGTTTAACCAAAGTGCTGTGGCTCATCCTGTAAGAGTAACCTGGTTTCCTTCTGATTTACCACCCTAGCACTGTATCATCTGCAAACTCTGCAAGCAAATGTTTTATGTTTCATCTAGGTCAGAGGTGGCCAACTGGCAGCCGAGGGGCCGTTTCTGGTCCACAAGACAGGACTTTTTAGTCCTCAGGAATGCTTGCTCTGCTGCTTCACATTTTCTTCTCTGAGAGACTGGAATAAATAAAAATGTCTGTATTAATACTATTTTTTTTTCTGTCTTCAAGGCTTAGTGTTTTACAATTTAGCATCTTTATTTAGCAATTGACCTAGGCTGTGCTAAATTTTTTCTTCTGACGAGTGGTTTTCAAAATGACTGTATTTTCTTTAATTCTGCTGACTGCTGCCATTTCATTCATTCTTTTGGCTTTTTTTATACTGTCACCTACACTTTTACTTACTTATTCATTGCCATTTTTTGTTCCATAATACATAATTTTAACTTCACATGCTC
The DNA here is from genome assembly GCA_009806455.1 of Tetrax tetrax. Taxonomy (NCBI): domain Eukaryota; kingdom Metazoa; phylum Chordata; class Aves; order Otidiformes; family Otididae; genus Tetrax; species Tetrax tetrax. The sequence continues at coordinate 754,487 of WHYT01017389.1, read as the reverse complement.
ATCACTTTCTAACCACAGTGAATAATAGTGGTTACACTACAAATGTGTTCCAGCTTTTGAAAAAAAACTTAACACTTCATATGTTATTGGATGGTTTTGTAAGTAATATGTATTACTTGTTAGTAAAAAGCTGTGCCTGGGCTTATTTACCTGGCAAGAAGCAAGTGTATTACCTTTGGTACCAAACAGGTTTGTTTGGCTCTTTCTCCTGTCTCTTAATGGCACTACACTGCATCATACAGACATATCCAGAGCTCAGAAATACTAAGCTTAGCGTTTATCTGCTCATACTGATGTACCTCCAGCTTCTCTTGTTTACTACCTAGGCTCCCAGCATCATCAAGTGAAAAATGAATATTATGCCCAAAATGGACTTGCTATTTATGATGCTTAGAGATTCTTTTATGTAGTTGAGGGATCAGACCTTGTCTCGTTATCATCTTCTCCCTTATAATTACAGTAAAGCTCTTCAGGCTGCTCTTCCTAGTGTGTCTTCTAGGAGGCTGAAATGCTAGCTGCCAGGTTTGCAGGTTCCCTCTGTCCAAAAGAGCTTCCCCAGGCACCAATAAAGCAAACCTTCCCAGTGTTGCAACATTCACACAACTTACTGTTTCCTTGTCCTGTCTTCTTGTTTGCACAATGGACTGTTGCCATGGTTTTGCCTGTTACTTATTTTGCATCACAGATCCATGTTATTTACCGAGTTGTCGGAGAAGCAATTTGAAACCTATGCGAGAGAAGAGACTTTTCAGTACATGAAATAAACCCCTATCTAGACATTCACTCAGAGCAGATGTTTATTAATCTGCACAGGGTGGTACTCCCCAGGCCAAAATGATCATGGCATCTACAAAGAGTTATCTTGAAACAGTGTTTTGATTTTGTTCAGCATACAGGTTCAAAGGAGCTTTTCTTATTAGCCAGTTTATATTTATTTCTGCTTTATTGGCAGGAGGCTGTATTAATGTGCTTAATTGCAACGGAATTGTAAAACATCTTCTGTCTTGTTTTAGCCAGATTTCATATCTGATAACACCACTTGACCTGTCTTCAGAAAATTATAAAACCTCTTCCATGTCTTTGTCCTTCTCTATACTTTTCTGATTTAATTGTTATTGCAGTCAGAAAAGTTAATGTGTGAATGCGGGGTGTTTTGTTTCTGAAGCAAAGGTATTCATGTAACAAAACGGTAGATTTTATTTTTTTTTTTAATCTGTTACTGTGCCAGTCAGGATCCTTGCATCATTGCTGACAAAGAGATTCTGTGATAGGAACTTCACCGGTGCCTTTGCTGCTTTTGTGGCATGCAGCCTAACCATCTTCCTTTTCCATACCTGTCTTAACTCTGCCGTAGTGCAAATCATCTGCTCATCTTTCTTTTTCTTCCCAAACTGCTGTTGATCCAGGATACAATTTTTTATTTCAGCTTTTTATTTTTGCCTTCTTTTTGTCTGCTGAGCAAACAGAAAGGGCATTTGTGCCCGTGCATTCTGATGAATGTTGATCAATAGCAGAAGACACCTTTCAAACATGGATTGTGTTGCTTAGTCAAATGCATGTAGATAAAGCTGCGAAGTGGTCTACTTCCTCACTTTCCAAACAAAACAGTGTCGTTCTCTTCCCTTCTGATTTAAATTTTTAGATTCAGGTTTTTAAATCGGCTCATTTTTATTAGGAAGTAGGAAGCACCACTAGGAGGCTTGCAGCACTTGAAACAATTTCTTCAGAGGTGAAATCCCTATGGCAAAAATATTTTAAGTTTTCAACCTTTCCTATTGAACTGCAGTCTTGTCTCTGGCAGTATTTGAAACCACCTCTTTAGGTGACTGCATGTGATTTTGTGACTGACATTTTGCAACAGAAACAACAGTCAGGAGGACCTGAAACAAGAAGACTGGTGTGGTGAATTCAAGACAGTCTTTCCCACTTGCTGCAGCAGGTTGCTGAGGTGAGGTAGTGCAGTGGCAGAATCTCCTCTCCTTGGCAACACAAGTCTCTTAAAGGGCAGGTGACACAGAAAACATCTTTCTCCTTCCAGCAAAATCTGGAGGGGCTTATCTTCACTGTGATCACATCCATCTAGTCTGAGGGAAGTAACAGAGAGAACTGAGTCAACAAAGACTCCCTAGGAGGAGGTTTCTTTCCCTGTAAGCCTTCTAAAGAAAGCTGGATTTTCTAATACTTCAGAAGCATGCTGAAGGGCTGTGGTTTGTATTTTATACCAGTTTCTACACGGTGAGATTAATCCTTTGATTAAGAAAGCAATGCTGTAAATTTGGCAAGCCACTCTTTCCACATAACTAAGCATGACAGACCCTTTGGTTGTGCAGTAATACACAGCTTCAATACTCTCCTGTGGCTGTGTTCAGAAAATTGTTGAGACCATCCCTTTAGGAAAGCATGCCACTGCAGGTTTTCCCATTTAATGCTATCTTTTTCCCATTCCTTAGCACCAGAAAAATAAGCGGCATTAAAACTAAGTCAATAGTCAGTATAATTCAGCCTACGTATTATCTCATCGGGCTTTGAAAAAATTGTGTGGTAGTTTGCAAGCAGAAAAGCTGTGTGTTATTTAGGTTAGGAAAGTAGTTACGCATTTCTGCTTTCAGGACTTTGATAGCACATCCTCTTCAAATACTACTGACCTAATTTATGGAGCCTGTTTTCTAAAATATGCACAAGGGTCATAGTATTGGGAATGAAACCTTTGTTGTTGACTGTGAAACAGAATAATATGAGTCAAACACATGCTGCACAGGAAGGGTGCTCAGCTATCTAGTCACTTCCCTGATTGCAACATCATCTCAAAAGTGGATGTTGGTATATGCAAGTAGCATAGTGGTTTACAATGCTTCTTTTTAATTCCCAGCCTTTTTCCCAATGTATTTTTAAAATTAATTCTCCTTAATATCTTGTTACCAATAGGTTAATGATCCTGCTATGAGGGGAGGCAATCTTTTTCCAAACCAGCTGCCTGGAATGGATATGATAAAGCAGGACGGAGATGCAACACGGGTAAGCAATGGCATACATAGGCATACAGGGGCAGCGGAACGATGAATATGCTGTGGTCTGGAATGGCTGCAGTATCTTTTTACTTACAATGTTAAAATTACCCAGGGTAATAGTAATTAAGTCTTTTGCAATTAATTTTTTTTAATTCCACTTTTGGTGACATCTGTATTAAGTTCCTTGTTTAGATCCCACTAGCATTACTGAAGACTACATTTACATTAGCAGAATACATTACGTTATTGAATTAACAGTCACGTTCAGCAGACTTATGTATAGTTGTATTTGCTTTTTACAGAGCAATTACACGACTATTTGCTGATGATGGGAAAGACTTACCCTTGATTTATATTTGTGCCGTTTACCCAATGGCGTGTTTCATCCTAAGTGTTTCACCACTTCTCATCGCGTTACACTTAGGGCAAAAAAATCTCATGAATTATTTAATTTACTACTCTCTATGCAGTGCTGCTTCTGAGAAGAGTGGCAGAACTGAACTAATTTCCACACAGATTTCCAGCTGACAGGGTAATTAGCGTCTGCTTAGGTCATAGACAATTTGTATTCCAGACAGTAGCCGTACTGAAGGGAAGGGCATTGTGGAGTTCTCGGCGTGTGGCCGAGGAGGTGAGGCGGTTTCTGTGTGCCTCAGTGGAAGGGGTTTTTTTTTTTTAAAAAATTTCATTTGAAGTTAAGTTGGTTACAGCAAACGCGAGACCCGGTGAGGTGTGAACGACGGGCCCGCCGTTTCTCCCGCCCGGCCCCACCATGGCGGCAGCCCGGCCCCGCCCTCAC